>JZKD02S1950934.1:20145-40840 GCA_000966675.3 Picea glauca
CATTTGTTTTCTAAAAGTTAGATCGGCCAATGGAGCCTCTAAACCCGTCAGGGTGGGTTATCCCAAACGGCTTGGGTTATTTAGGCAACCCCGGACCAGATCCACTCTTCCAGTTGGCGAGCGTTCATTTTCGCCCGTCAACAAGTGGAGCTAGAAGGAGGGCCTGAAATTTATTAATGGCACGAGGAGGTCATAAGACTCCTCCACCACCTAATCGCTCACCTATAGTGACAAGAAGTCATTCGAACGACAACATCCCCCCTCAAACAACAACCACATCAAACGACGATCCACGGATCACAGTTGAGCTAGCAACCCCAAATCCTACAAGTGGTGACATATAAGAGATTGTCCACCAATCTCTCATAAGAACACATAGTGCCTTAGCTCGTTTGAGGCAACCAAATCAACCTTTGGACCAACCTTTAGATTTCTCTGATATCAGAGAACAACTCGGAGGCACTAACCTCACTGTGAACCCTACAGATCCAATCCTCACTCCTGCTGCAGGAGGATCTGGAATACCTCCCTCACCACCTCCATCATCTCCTTCCTCTTCTGGAGAAGACACCTCTGACGAAGGCAGTTCCCCTTCAAAACCTTCCACACCGCCTACACCAATGTCCAACTAGAAAAATCCTGCTAGACCTTGGCTCGACCAGGATGCGGTAGTCGTACCTGGAGATCAGCATCCCTTACCCAAACATCCAGAGAAGTGGCTTCCCAAGTTTGACCCTGACTCTAAAAAGATCGCAGAAGATCACATTAAAATTTTTATGTTAGCCATTAGACTCCACAATGTCAAGCATGAAGACGTAGTCTGTAGGTTGTTCCCCTATACTTTCGAGGGCAATGCATCTACATGGTACTTTGCCCAGCAATCCCATACCATCGTGTCTTGGGAAAAGTTCGAGTCATGCTTTTTGGAAAAGTTCGGAGACGATAAGTCATCGAAAGTTCTAGTTATGGAGATTTCTAGCTTAAGAATGAACCCAAAAGAGAAAATTAAAGATTTCAATCAAATATTCTTAACACTTAAGAACCGAATCCCTACGGATTCTATGCCTGCCGAAAATCTTATCATAACATACTATACTAAAGCACTGCATCAAAGTATAGTCATTTGGGTTAAACGATCTAAGAAATCCACGTTGTTAGAGGCCTTCGAGGAGGCCAGCCAGATTGAAAAAGACATACTTAGTTTAAAAGACACTGCTAGCAATGAAACAGAGACTAGTTCTTCTTCCAAAAAGAAGATCGAAATCCTCCCTAGACCTGCTCAAAGTAAAACACAACCTAAAAGCTCTTATTTAGAAAACTTAACTAAAGTCATCCAAAAAATGTCAAATCAAGTTATAGATCTAAAAAGGACGGTCGAAGAAGCTTCTTCGAGCAAAGGGCCTTACAAGCCCCCATTCAGGAAGCCTTTTCCCACCAACCGACCTAATCTGAATACTGAGGGCCTTAATCTAGAAAGTCTCCAATACGCCCTTCAAACAATTCTAGAATCCCAGGATAACTTGATGCCTCCTGAGATTCCTGAGGAGGTTGTTGAACAAGAGACAGTTCAAGAAGAAGAGTCTTCTCCAAACATTTTTGGACACTTCTCGGATAGCATCTTTCAAGCTAACTTCGAGACAGTCCATCCCTACAATACTAGGAGTAAGACGACAAACAAACCTTCTTCTGAAAACGCTACGACTTTACCTCCAAAGTAATATAAACCAGCTGAGACTAAACAGAGTCATGTAAACCCCAACATAGATTATGATTTAGTTGAAGATCTTAAAAAGTTAAGGGCTAACATTTCCATTTATGAGTTATTAAAATTTCCATTTCTGCTACAAAAAATGTTGCAGAACATCGCAGAGAATAGAAAAAATGGTAATTCAAGCAGTAACAAGGTTGTTCAGAACAAGGTTCCTCAGAAGACTTCCACTAAGAACAATCCTAATCCTCACGATAAAGGAAGCCTTCCTGTAAATAATGTAAATAATGTAGATAAAGTAGCTTTAGAAACTGCGAGTAAAAAACCACAAGCTACCGCCCTTAGCACTCGTAGAAATGTACCTCCATTTTTGTTAACTTTCGAAATCTTTAATAGAAACGTGCACAATTGTATGGTAGATTCATGAGTATCATCTAATGTGATGCCATGGTCCGTGTGTCAAAAGATTAACGCTGAAGTTGAACCATCCACTTTAAGAATCATCCAACTTGATCGAACTAGTGTTAAAGTTGTAGGCGAATTAAGGAATGTGCTTATAAGATTATCGTGTAACCCTAAGGTTCATCAAGTTATTGATATTATTGTTGTGGATATTCTAGAAGTGTATGGTCTGTTTTTAAGCAGGGACTGGTCGGAGCAGCTACATGGCTATTTCGCAACAGATTGGTCTCACCTATGGCTTCCAGAGAACGGCAAGCCCGACAAAATCAAGGTAAATCGTGAACGCTACCTTAAGTTCACGGTCACAGATTTGAATGATCCCAACAAACCATTTACACCCTCTAGTGATTCACCCGAAATACAAGGGATGGATACCCTTTTCGACAATTTTATGGCTGAGGCTTCAGCTATCACCAATCCAGAACAACAGTCCGAGATTGTGACATATGTGTAGCCAACAGCTTCTACACAACGGTCTCATACACCCGATAAAAATCAAATTTGGTCTCTTTATTTTGACGGGTCAAAGTCCAAAGAAGGAGCTGGTGCAGGCTGCGTTATTATCTATCCAGCAGGTAACAAAACATTGATTGCATGTAGGTTAGAATTTGAATGTACTAATAACACAACATAATATGAGGCTTTACTGTAGGGCCTCAGAAAATCTTTAGACATGAACATTCAAAACTTGACTGTCTTTGGCGATTCCAAAATCGTGGTTAGACAGGTAAGAGATTCTATCCACTGTCTATCTCCGCATATTAAAAGCTACCAATCCGAGGTATAGAATTTAATGAATAAATTTTCCGCTTTCAATATAAATTCTATTCCTAGATTGAATAATTTTGAAGCTGATCTATTAGCTAACGTAGCTTCTAAACTCTTTCCTGCAGAAGGCTTGTCCCCAGATGCATTCTCCGTCGAACTGTTGTTCAAGCCATCCGTCCTCTACAACATCATGAATTGGAGAGTCTTCGACGACAATCAGTAGGTTATTATCTTCCTGCATATGGAAGAAACTTTTCAAGGCGCGGTAATTGACGAATGCACTCACGACGACAATTTGCGCGATTTCACAGTAATACCAGATCCGAGAACTCCTGAATCTTCATAGGACATGGTAAATTCGATCCCTAAGTCTGTAGTTAGATTAGAGAAATTTTACGATCTTCAAGATAAATTCAAAAAATCAGTCAATTGTAAAACCAATAGTTTCTCGTTATCATATGAAAAAGTAAACTTAGGAACTAATGACAAACCGCAGTGCATTAATTTAGGGGTTGGGTGTTCTGAACAAGAAAAAGATGCATTTATTAAATTGTTCAAATAATTTAAAGATGTTTTTGCGTGGATGTATGATGACCTTAAAACTTTCGACCCCAACATCATACAACACGTCATTCCTATGAAACCCCAAACCTTACCCTTTCAACAGAAATTAAGAAAAATGCACCCTAAGCTCGAACCGACCGTCAAAAAAGAATTAAATAAACTCCTAAATGCTAAGATAATTTTCCCTGTTAGGCACACTCAATGGGTTTCTAACCTTGTCCCTGTCCAGAAGAAAAGCGGGGAAATTCGACTTTGCGTCGATTTCTGAAACCTTAATAGAGCGTTTGATAAAGACAACTACCCTGTCCCACCCATGGAACAGATCCTTCAACATGTATCTGGTTCTGAGAGGCTATCTTTATTGGATGGTTTCTCAGGGTACAACCAAGTCCTGATGTCTCCTCCAGACCAACTTAAAACTACCTTCCACACTCCATGGGGCACCTACGCTTATCGAAAAATGCCCTTTGGATTGATTAATGCCGGTGCCAATTTCCAGAGAGCGATGGACATCACTTTCCGAGTCTTAATCAATCAGTCCATCGTAGTTTACTTAGATGATGTTACTGTATTTTCTAAAAACAAAATCGATCATCTAGCTCATTTAAGAGTTGTTCTACAGCGATGTCGTAAATACGTCATCTCCTTGAATCCTAAAAAATCCATCTTTGCAGTAGAACAAGGTAAACTCTTAGGATTTATTGTGTCAAGCAAAGGAATGATTATTGACCCCGAAATGACTCAAGTCATCTCGAAACTTCCCCCTCCTACATCCAAAAAGTCTATGCAGTCTTTCTTAGGCCAGATAAACTTCGTGAGGAGATTCGTCCCCAGCTTCTCCAAAATGGTCAGACCTTTACAAAATTTAATTAAGAAAGATGCACAATATCATTGGGGACCCTTAGAAAATCAAGCTTTTAATGCAATAAAAAAGGCCATAATAAACACTCATTCTCTCATGAGCCCTGACTTTTTGCAAGACTTTACACTCTACACTTTCACTTCTGACCGTTCCTACACTATCGTCCTAACTCAAAAGAACACTGAAAACAATAAAGTATCTATTGCCTTTATGAGCTCCGCTTTCAAAGGCGCAGAAATTAATTACCCAGCGGTAGATTAGCAAGTCTACGTTGTTTTCAAAGCAGTCAAGCACTTCCGGTCCTATCTTTTGAAATCTAGAACAAAAGTTATTGTCCCTTACCCAGCCGTCAGGAACCTGTTAGTGCAGAAAGAACTAGGAGAAAAGAGGGCTAATTGGGTTACCTCCTTGCAGGGGTACGACATAGAAATTACCCCAGCTCGAATAGTGAGAGGCCAAGGGTTATGCAAGTTAGTTTCTGATTCAATAGCAGGACAGCAAGAAAAAAGCGATAGGTCAAACCTAGGACAACACGATCAAAATGCAATCTGTTGTGCACAAAACTTTGTCAGTCCCTAGTATGACGATATAAAATTCTGTCTTGAACATGGGTCAACCCCCCGTCACCTGGATCCCACTAAAAGAAGAGCGTTGAGATTAAAGGTTGCCTCCTTTCATTTGGTTAATGGTATTTTGTTTCGTCAAAATTTTGATGGCGTACTGATGCGTTGTCTTGAGAAAGACGAAGCAGAAAAAGTCTTGCTAGAGTTGCATGCACGAGAAGCTAGTGGTCATTTTGGTGGTGACACCACTGCCCATAAAGTTTTGAGAGCCGGTTATTACTGGCCCACACTTTTTAGAGACGCCCATGCCTTGTGTCGTAAGTGTACTATTTTCCAAAAAGAATCAGGGCAGTTACAGAAACCAGCCTTTCCTTTGCAGCCCGTTTTAGTAGACTCTCCTTTTCAGTAATGGGGCCTTGATGTTATAGGTCCAATCAATCCGTCATCCTCACAACAACACAATTTTATCATAACAACCACAGATTATTTCACCAGGTGGTTTGAAGCTGTCGCATTAAGAACTGTAAATACCAGTCAGGTAATTGCCTTTCTGAATTCAAATATTATCACTTGTTTTGGTATCCCTGACTATTTAGTATTCGACAACGCTTCTTATTTTTTGTCTCTTGAGATGAGCGAGTTCTCTTTAGAAAAAGGAATTAAATTGAAGTATTCTGCTAGCTATTACCCCTAGGGTAATGGTTTGGCGGAGTCAACAAATAATAATTTGATTAAAACAATCAAGAGAACGGTATATGAGAATCACAAAAACTGGCATAATGCACTGTTAAACGCAATTTGGGCTGATAGGGTAACACCAAAAATTTTTGTAGGTAACTCTCCCTTTTTTCTCGTTTATGGCAGAGAAGTAATTATGCCACCACACATTCTTCTTCCTTCACTACAGCTATCGCAGAAAATTCAAGAAGAAGACTGCCCCCCTTTGGAAAGCCGAATTAACGCTTTGATGAAGCTAGAAGAGATAAGAGCCCAAGATAAATGCAAGTTAGATCAGCATCAACTAGTGGTCAAAAGCTGGTTCGATTCTAACTTTGCCTCTGATAGGAACTTCGAAGTAGGTGACCTTGTCTTGAAATGGGACAAACCACATGAGGGAAAGGGAGAGCACACGAAATTTCAGAACTTATGGCTTGGACCGTTTTTAATTGCTGAGAAATTGGGTCACAGCTCTTTCCAATTGCAGAATCTAGAAGGGTAGCGTGACACCTATCTGGTGAATGGCCAAGCTATGAAAATATATTTCGCTTGATGACAACCCTTTGTATATTATGTAAATATTCTATTTTGGTTTGCTTTTCTTTTACTATTTTGGTTTCGATTTTTTTCCTTGTGTTTATTAGTTTTTGATGTTGGAATATACATACCTGCATGCTGAATTGTTCAGACAAAGAAAACAGAAAATTCTTTCACTGAAATGACTATTGAAAAATTGTGTAAACATCAATTATATACTTCTGAAATTTACATCTGTGTTGGCAAAGACTGTTGTTTGAAAGAAGTTAACTGATTTCGATCTATGAGTAAAGCCTGTCACGATCATCTATTATCTTCTTACGTTGTCCCTGTTCCTTAAGGGAATGACTCGGAAAGATGTCTCCCTGCCGTAGAAGGTCGGTTCTGTAAATAAACCATCTCTGGATCTTAATGAAGGACAGTTCTAAAAAAAAATTGTTGAGGTCTGTAAAAAATATGCTAAAATATCATAATTTTCAGCGTCACCCCGCTCAACTATATATCTTTAAAAAACTAAATAAAAGAGCTGTGGGAAGTTCTTGTAAACCTGTCGGGATGCTGAATAGGTCCACTGGCAGTGTGTAAATGCATGCATGATGCCAAGACAACTTCGTCGGGGTACTGAACAGGCCCGCTGGTAGCGAAGCAATGTCGGGTATATGAAAATTTGCAAATATGAAACCTCTGACCTTAAAATGTCCTTTATTCTCATCTGGAACTTTTTGGCAGGATACAGATATCAGAGTGGGTTAAATGGAAACCCTGTCGAGGCTATGGACGCCTGCTGGCAGTAGTGGTTCTGTCAACAATATTGGAGATTTTATCTTTAATATCGTGGATTTCTTGTCTTAAGACTGCTATCAGTTTTCATCCTTTAAACACTGTTGGAATATTTGATCATTGATGATGTTTAAACAATTTTCTGGTTATTTCTGTTCGAATTATTCCTGTTGTCCTAATCTGAATTTGTTCTTTTGGCAGAGATAACTGCTTCTACCAGTGTGTCGCCATTGTTGGCAGCCAATTCACATTTTTATACTGTCCTTATAAGCTGCCTACACCAGTGTTTTGCAACCCTTGATTTTCATCGCAATCTTTGAATAAAATGACACTATTATTTTGTGCATTTGCACTCCTTCCGTTGTTCTCATTTTCACGACCGCAAGCGTGAAAACTTTGATTTCGAAGTCACATTAAAATCGTCACTGGATTATTATGTTCACTCTTGTCTATGTGTTCATTTGCGTTTCCAATTTAATTGCACAGTCGGCAAGGCTCCAAGATCTTTACTCATTTGGCATTCTTTAATTGTTAATATGACTTCGTTTTTTTTATGAGACTGTGATGATATTCTTATGATCGAGTTTTTGATACATTGGTGTTTTGATGTTCTATAGTATTTTATCGATTTCCTTGACACATTGGTTTCATAAAACACATATGTGATATGATCGTACCCTTGGTGTTGATTTCGAATCATTGTTTTGATTTTTAAAACTATGCTAAAACTATTGCTCACGCAAATGTTTGGTTGACTTACCATAGATTTTATTAATTGTTGGAATGGCATAGTTTTTGACATACGCAATAGTGATTTGAATCGCTATATGCGCCGTCGGTTGTACCGTGGGAAATGACTGTTTTGCATGGGCTGAGCTAGCTCCACCACCCTCGCACATTTGGTCATTAATGCCTTCTCCCTATCCCGAGTTAACTCTGTTGTTTTCGGGTAAGCCTGTGAGCTATCAACCCTGCGTATACCCTGTTCAAACCCTGCCCACTCACCTCGCTCACCATGTGCTTCTGTCTATGGCACCGGTGGTGCGCATAGAGACAAATGGTAGCCAAACTCTGTTGTTATTCGATAATGCTCGCGAAGATTTAGAAAATATTGGTTGGCTAGTGTTTATATAGAGGTTCGAGCGTTTCAACCTTTCGGTTTCCCAATAATTCGCCCTCACCTTCGACGGATGCAGGGCTAAGGTCGGAGATGTACAACTTGTGCTTAATGAGGAATTCATGAGTTCAGCTACAGGATTGCCAGCTACAGGGAAACGGTGGTTTAAAAATTCCAAAGTAGACGAGGTGTTGTGGCCCCTTCTATTCACTTCAAGAAAGATTGTTTCCTGTGATAAAGGTATGCCTATCACTACTCTCAAACCCAGGTGGCACGATCTTTTGGTAATTGTTAAACAGTTTGTGACCTGCAAAGGTCGGTATGGCTTGGTTTTTCTATATCACCTTCGGTTGTTGATGAATTTTATAGGCTATCCCTTGAATATGCCACATTACTTCTTGCGTAGTCTTTACAAGATGTCTAAAATATTCAAGCGTGAGAAGGATGATAGCAGCCTTTTCCATCACAGCTTGATTAAACTCATCATCGTCCACCATTTGAGCCTTCATGGTGATAGTTGGAAATCCTTCTTATCTAGGAACAACTTTGCCACTCCCGAGTCTGTCCAAGTGGACAAGGTTGTGATTATAGAAACTGTGGTTGGGCCAGCCGTGCCATTTCATATCCTTCTACCCCTTGTCAAACCCTCGGATTACCTTGACATCGACTTACCCGATACTACTTTCAACCCAGGTGCTAAAGAAAATATTAAGGCCGTCAAAAGGCCCGTGAAGAAGAAAGGTAAGAGTGATACTACTGTCAACAGTAAGGGGAAGCAAAATGCTCGGTGGATATCCAGATGTGCTAGGAACAAACCCAAGCAAAATGTCGACCAAAAGCCCATAGTGTTGAGCGAGGACTCGGACTCCGATATTGAGCATTTCATAGCCGAGAAGTACCCCTATTCCCATGGCCTATGCTCTAAGGAACCCTATGACTATGTCTCTAACTTACCCCCATGCCTCAAAAACGACCCAAACTACTCGGGAATCAAGCTGCACAAGGAAACCCCTGATAACTTGAACAAACCCTCGCCTGTGATACCGAATCCCAATCAAGCATCATGTATCCAATGTAATGCTTGGCTAGAGCGTTATTACACCGACGTTCCCCTATTGCAATCAAAGATCAAATCATTAGAGGAAAGGGTGACAGTGCTGTCGAAGGAGAATGGCAAGCTTCAAGCCAACGAAAAGAAACAAAAAACCACCGGTTCGATTGTCTTCAGGAACGTCGAGGCATCAACGGCCTTTGTCAATTCAAAATTATCATGAACGAGTTTCCCATGTATGTGTTTCGACATCGATTTTTCTTTATGAGTTTACTTGAATTAATATAACCGATTGGAGTTGTTTTCAATTAGCTCTGTTCATTTCAATACATTCGAAATGATTATGTTATAGTTTGATCATCAAAAACGATTTTGTTGTGGATCCTGTATAGTAGATTCATTTTGCTAAACTCAAATATAGATATGATTTGGTTATGCGATTTTGTCGTACCCAGCTTAGTATAAGAAATTGATTTGTTTTTTATTATGTTTGGCTTGCTTTTGAAACAATTATGTTCATTGATTGGGTTTGATTTCGATTAGTTTTGTTCGTTTCTAATAGGTTCAAAACAATCTTGTTGACTTCGATTTTCCAGGAACGATTCTGTTTCGTTTTGAATAAATATTCTAGTTTGGATTTTGATTACATTCGACTTGTGAAAAAGATTTATTTGCTAAAATCATGTAGCTGTGTTGATTGATACGATTTAGCATATCGATTGTGTCGGCTCTAATATAGTTGAAATTATTTCTTATGGTTTGATTTTGAAACGATTCTGTATGCTTGAATTGGCATGATCCTTTACGTATGCAATGCATCAATATCAGAGTTTGCTTTGATAAATACAATGTAATTTATTAAATCACAAAAACGACTCTGTTAGTTGTGGATTTAAAGACGATTTTGTTAATGGCTGAGTCGGCTTAAATTATTGCATGAAAAATTTACTTGATCGGTTACAGTTTGTGTCGATTGGAATTGGTTCAAGAGATGATTTTGTTGGTTCTCCAATTGTCAATTGATTCTATATGTTTCGAATTGGTAATGAAAGTTGTTTGACAAATCTCACATATCTTGTTACCATTTGATCAATTCAACCACGATTTCGTTTGTTTCAATTCGCATACAAGTTTGGTTTGGTGTGGCATGAATGATTCGCTCTGTTTGGAATTAGTAATTAAAGATTTGGTTTGATAAATCAAATATAATTCTGTTAAGTTTTGGATTGATTTTAAAACAATTATGTGCTCAAATTAGACCAGCTACAAAATCGCAAGATTGTGTAGCTAGTCTTAAAATTTAGATTTTTGTTAATTTTATTAATAAAATATCCTCTAAACTTGTCTATTCTTGTCCACTTTCAGGTGCATACGAATTACAATGATCAATTGGGCATGCTCTGGTAGTTTAGGAGATACTTTGGATATAGTTTTGTTTTAGATTGTTAGTTTGAGTCTAAAATAGAGACTTGGGATATTATCCCCAGATTTTTTGTAAACTATTTTGATAATTCCCACAGGGATGTTTTACCCTATGGGAGGTCTTTATAAACTCATTTTTTTTTTGTAAGAGACCCATCATCATCACTGTTGGGAGAACAGACTATGGATTTATAATAATACAGACTGGGATGAAAGTTGATGTCTTGTAACAGCTTTCGCTTTCAATATATCAAACTTTTGTTTCAAGTTTTCTCCATATCAGTTTGCAATTAATTATCGACTACATTAGCTATCGTAATTCATTGCAGGTTGATGTGATTTGGTTTATATGTTGTCCATATCTAATCTCTCTTATTTAAAAAATACAACAATTACTCTATTTCAATTTAATGAATATAGGTTTATCTTTTTCGTTAATTGAATTGTTTTGTACAAATGTTGCACAAGGATTTATCTGACTGTGATAATTTATAAATTATAAGATTGCTGTAATTTTTTATGTCTTGTTTGTCCTGTCATTTATATTTAAAGATCACAACTGCTTCCCGTTTACGAGAAGCTCGTGGAGAATCTGGTGCGGGTTTACTCCCACCGAATAGCTGAATCAACTATTACACAGGACAAACCTGAAGCGCTACTTCAGGTCAGTTTGCTATTTGTTATTTGATAGTAATTTATTAGTGTCATATAAGTAGTTTAGATAGATATATGTATAGTTCAGATTTATAGTTAGAGTCATAATTTTAGTTGTTTAGCTTAGATAGTTTTTATTAAATTTCTTCCTCATAAAATTATAAAAATCAAAAAACAATAGTTTCACTGTCTTAGGACAGTTTACACATGATTTTTGCAGGTTTTCATTTAAATCTGTAATCTATAAATATTGTATATTTGTAATTGAATCTGATTCTGTTGATAATTGAACATTTAATTTTATAGAATTATAGTTGTATGATTTAGGTAATAGATTGTATATATATAGTTTAGATTTGTTTATTGTTTTGTTTTAATTATTGTTTTCATTTAGATTAGTTCCTTGGTGTAGTTTTCATTTGTTTTCTAGGACTTAGATCAGCCAATGGAGTTGCTAAACCCATTAGGGTGGGTTATCCCAAACGGCTTGGGTTATTTAGACAACCTCCGACTGGATCCACTCTTCTAGTTGGCGAGCATTCATTTTCGCCCATCAACACCATCTTTATTACAATAGTTGCAATGAAAGTTACCTCTCCCAGGGTTGTTACTTCTTCCTCTACCATGACCGCCTCTTCCTCTGGCTCTTCCATGACCTCTAACTCATCTATATGATGATGAAGAAAAAGTAGACGCATCATTCATGACAATGGAAGATTGTTTCTTGTTGTTGTCAACCTTCAACTTGCTTTGGGAAGCTTGATCCCGAGGTTCCTCATTTTTTTTAACTTGTCTTCATGTACTTGAAGGATTCCAAACAAATCAACAAGGGTTAGCTATGCAAAATCCCTTGATTCCTCTATAGAAATAGTGACAGGATCAATAGGAAGACTTCTTAAAATGTTTTGAACAATCCTCCTATCTTCAAGAGATTCCCCATGTGCATGAATAACATTCACAATATTTTGAACTCTAGTAATACAATATTTAACACTTTAATAGTAAGAGATTCAAAATTTCTTCTTAGCATTTGGAGTTTGACAACTTTTACCTTTACAGATCCCTTGTATGATTTCTCCAAGGTTTCTCAAGTATCACGGGACTTACTACATTCTACAATCTTTGGAAATACTATGATGTCAACTCTCGTTTGAAGGATGAATAGAGCTTTAACATCATTTTTTCTATTATCCTTCAACTTTGTCTTTTGATCCACTGAGAGTGCATTGTAGGCAACACCAGTACTCACAATTTTCCCCACTGAAAAGGGGAATCTGGTACCATATTGCATTTGAATTTTAGGCCATTTCTCCTTCTCAAATAAAATAAAGATGTTGTAATAAACTTGCTCTAATACCAAATGAACGATCTAAGCAAAAAATTGTTTATATGACAGTTAAAAATCACACCAAACAGACTTAGATCCTGTCTATTTCAAAAAATCCCCCCAAAAAACTTTGTTTTAATAAAAAAATATTGCTTATATAATTGATCTGCTGAAATACATCAAAGACAGTATGTTGTAGATTAATCCAATAAAAGAAATTACAATGCTATAGTTAAATGACAGGAGCATTTGATCCTTTTCTCACATGAAAGAAGAGAAAAAATCAAATGAAATAACACCCAACAAGAACCCAATGCTGTCGTTGATGAAAAAAAATGTGGCAAACTAACTCAAAGTAAAAATTACATCTGGAGTTGTCCCTGAGGTGTAGGATAGTTGGTGACGAAGTGAGCTGTTAAGGCACTCCGTGATGTTAAAGTCACCGGTTCGAAACCTGCGGGGACAAAAAAATCTAGCCATGTTAAGGGTTGGTGTGGCTCAAGCCGGGTGCGATCCCCGGGTGATTTTGACGTCTTAGATGCCCCTGAGTCGTGGTTTCTTAGCCACAAGTTAGTCCCACATGTCACGGACAAACTAACAAACAAACAAAAAAAATTACATCTGGAATTCATCAATCATCCAGATGCCCATCTAATGCCTAGGCATCGGTTATTTAAAACAATGGGTCATTATAATGGCCCTTTGCAAGCCTTCCACCTCTCTTAGTTTCTTTGACAAAATCAACTTGAACATTATCGTCACTGGATATTTGTACATGCAATTTCTTGAGATGGCTCCCTCTAGATCATTCATTCCACTTGGTCGCTCGCCCTCTCGATGTACTACATCCCTTCACTAGTTTGGGGATGATTGGATGGCTTGCAAATTAAAATGGTTGCAAAGGTTAGTAGATCAAAGTGTTTGATAATTAGAAACAACATCCTTTGTTAGTGAATCCATACTACAGAAATAGTAACTCAAATGTATGACATAAGACATGAATAAAATAATTGTTCAATGGAGATTATTAACATTTCAGTCATTGCAAAGCAATGTGTACCACAACATATGGGAATATATGGGAATGCATAGGTATGTTTTGAGGTTATAAGTCACAGTGGTAGTGAATACGAGCTCGACCAATCAATTATCGATTCCAACCTATTAAAAAAAAAAGCCATTTCAATCCTATAAAATAACTACTCAATAAGTGCTATTAGCATTTCAACCCTGTTACTTAGTAACACTTTGATTAACAATGGGAGTTAGCGTAAATAAGAAAATCTTAATCCTCCATTTTCTCCCTGCATCTTAGGCATATTCGCGGATTAATGAATTCCTCCCGCATATTTCTAAATATTTTACAAGAGCATTTAGGATGCCAAATAAAATGAAATATGATCTCATAAATATATAGATTTTTGGTTTAGAATGGAAATTTCATTTTCCATTTATTTCAACCAATACCAAAAACGACAAATTTAATGGACAAATTGAATTTTTTTATAATATTTCATTTCTATTTCTGCATGAGAGTAATAACAAACATTTTTATTTCATTTCTATTTCTGCCTGAGAGCAATGACAATTTTTTTTATTTCATTTATATTTCTGCCTAAGAGCAATGACAAACATTTTTGTTATATCCATGCTTGCCATAGGTACATACAAAAATAGCAATATAAAATAACAATGCAAAATAAGATTTGTTTTAAGCCAACAATAACTCAAATACAATAATCAATAATATCAAAATTCAACATCTAAAATACTTTAGAATAATCATAAGTATCAAAATTAAATTGAAGATGTAAAATATCTTTGTCTTATAAGTTTCCCAGAAAGCACCTTTGCAAGTATGTGCCCTACTCAAATCCACAAGCAACGCCATACTCTATAGTTGTTAGATTCATAATGGAGAAAATAGCAGAAATATAATGGAAATAATAGAAGCAATCAAGAAACCATGCTAAACAGAGATAACTAAACAAAGGTAGAAAAGGCATACTCTATTCATCAATGCTTTTGTTAATAATCATGTACATAGATGTACATATATAATACAAAAGACCATAACTGTCATGTAAATGTATAACAGTTAGGTTAACTTAACTAACCAACTAACTTATGATTAGTGTTTTAACATCCCCCCTTAATCATAAGTTCGTTCTTGCCTGAAAAACTGCCACTACTTGACAATCACATGTGTCAAGCAAATATTCAGAGGGTTGGCTGAAGATGCTCTCTGAACTCTGAAAAAAATAGCAGAAGTTGATGTCTTCTACTAAATTGGTGGTTTAAGGTTGACCACAAACTCATCTGGTGGTTTCAGTATGACCACAAACCAATCTGGTGGTTTCGGGATGACCACAAACTGAATGTCTAGTAGAAGCTGATGTCTTCTACTAAATGACATGGTTTTAAGTTGACCATAAACTAACAAGAGCTCAAGGCTAAAAAATCTGAAAATATAACAAGCAAAACTTCATGTCTTCTGCTCAATTGGTGGTTTTAAGATGACCATAAACCATATCAAAAACAATATCATTTGTTTACAGGCTCGAAATCAAACTTGGAACCTGACTCAACTAGATTCCCCCCCTGTCCGGGACAAGTGGTTCCAATTCCCTTGACCGTCATTCGCAAGTATGGCCAAGAAGAGATCCAACACATCAAACTGTCTTCCGGCGGAGTCTGGAGACTCGATCTTCAACTCAGAAGACTACATCAATTAGGCCCTGATCATACCCTAAATCATCAAATCTTGAAAAACATTCATGTCCATCAACTGTAGAAATATCTCCAATCAAGTACGACTGTACTTGTGTATAAATTCGGCTATAAGACTGCTCCAATAAATTGGCTTCCAAACGCCAATGTCAATTCCCTAACCATTCAAAATGAAGTTGTTTTCGCTTGTGCTTTTGGCATCTTACTGAGGGATGATTTGTCTTCCCACAAAATTTGCATGGGTGAAGATTAAAACAGTTTGACTTATCATGGACTTATCATGGCCAAACTGGTGACAATGTTTGCATTGCACAGGTTCTTTATCTGACTGAATAGCAACATCATCATCAGCTATATCCTGTACCTGTTCCTTACCAATATCCGCAAGCTTTGTCGTCTTATCATCATGCAAAAAACCTCCACTCACAAAGCAAACAGGTTCGCTATAATTAGAAATATGAAAAAGGTTGTTAGCATCATTTTCATATCCTAGTCCATATCGGTTTCGTTTAAATCGTAATTCTTCTCATGGTCGAACAATACATTTATCCGCAACTTTTTCTGACATAGGGATTTCATCTAACTGATCTTCATGTTTATGAATTTCATTACTAGTCAACTGAATGCCTTCATTCTCATCCTTGATGTCATTGTGTTTGTTAAAATCACATTGTTGGCGTCGAAGCAAACTTAACTCATCAGACAACAACTTGTTTTGATGTTTGAACATATCAATCTTCTTGTGTGTTACTTGTAAACAAGTAATCATTGTGCTTAAACAAGTAATCATTGTGCTGAGAGTGCACTTGTTGATTGCAATTGTAGATTCTGTAGTTGAGTTAATTAATGTGCGCAATATTGTAAATAGTTCTTCAATTATTGCCATTATGCAGAATATGGAAGACAGATGCTTGTATGTTGATGCCACAAAATTCAATTTTGTATCCTGTTGTGCATGCCAAGATCCTAAGAGAGACCCCCTTATTCAATTTCGGGTAGGTCTACAACTTAAACAATAACATCTTTACATGTTCAAGGCATAAAAACCCTTATAATTCCGATTATAATCAATGGAGCAAACTCCTCCATACAAAACCTTATAACTTCTTAAATCCACATCAAAATCTTCTTTTAAATTCTATTACAAAAAGAATGCAACTTATAACTCCTTAAGTTTCCCTTTGAAATAATTTTTTATAACTTAATGAAATCCATTTATCACTCCCCAATAAAAAAACTTTTAGAAAATCTTTCATACACTTATTACTCCCAAATAAAAACTCTTAGAAAATGTTTCATCCACTTATTACTCCCAAATAAAAAAATCTTAAAAAAACTTTCATAAAGTTATAACATACTTTAATGTTCTATACGAAATATGACTAGTGGAATAATAAATTTATATGCCTCTCAACTATTTCACCATCATATACCCTTCTTTTATATCTTTGAGAGGATTTTTAAATGGACGTTTATAAAATCATTAAAAAAACTTTCATAAAGTTATAACATACTTTAATGTTCTTTGTGAATGTTCTATAAGAAATATGACTAGTGGAATAATAAATTTATATGCCTCTCAACTATTTCACCATCATATACCCTTCTTTTATATCTTTGAGAAAGATCACCTAATTAGTTTTGTCTAGGTATTACCAAGTCGAGATTGTACATCTTGAAATCTGGTTATCTCACCTAATTAGTTTTGTCTAGGTATTATCAAGTCGAGATTGTACATCTTGAAATCTGGTTATCTCTAATCTCTACGCATATTCCGTGCAAGCTTGACTCTTTACCAAAAACTCCAACGTTGAATAAGTTGCTGGATAAGTTCGGATTCTAAACTAAATCCTCGGCGAGCAGTTGGACAACTAATCCGTTGACAGTTCTTTTTCATGAATTTTGCGAGGCTATGCAGGGATCCGTTTCAAGAACCGTCAATCTGCATATCAACATCCTCAACAATTTCAGAGAATCGAACGATCCGGCGGTGTGAAGGCTATTCCGATTTCTAGTCTACATCACATGCACACACTGAAGGTTGCTTCGATTTATCTTCATCGTGTAGAGAGATAATATTTCTGCAGTGCAAAAATACAGGCAAACAACAACGAACCTCCACGATGGCCGCGTTACCTTCAGCATTGTGAATTTCGTCCCTCACTCAACACGTTCAGCGATTAACCCTTTTCTCCCAACTACTATCACAATCTCACAAGCATCAAGATCAGAAATGTGCTCTGATACCACTGTTAGATTCATAATGAAAAAAAGAGCAGAAATATAATGGAAATAATAGAAGCAATCAAGAAACCATGATAAACAGAAATAACTAAATAAATGTAGAAAATGCATACTCTATTCATCAATGCTTCTGTTAATAATCATGTACATAAATGTACATATATAATACAAATGATACCACTGTTAGATTCATAATGAAAAAAAGAGCAGAAATATAATGGAAATAATAGAAGCAATCAAGAAACCATGATAAACAGAAATAACTAAATAAATGTAGAAAATGCATACTCTATTCATCAATGCTTCTGTTAATAATCATGTACATAAATGTACATATATAATACAAAAGATCATAATTATCATGTAACTGTATAACAGTTAGGTTAACTTAACTAACCAACTAACTTATGATTAATGTTTTAACACTAGTACCTTGTAAATATTATGGAGGCTCATACTACAATGTTACATATGACCAGTCAAAGGTTACCTTTGATCGGGGTGAAAGAAAACCACCATTGTCAATAAAGACTTCCAAAACCATGGTCAATTATCTAAAGAATTTAATCACTAAGAAACGCCCGAATTAAAAAATAAATAAATAAATTCCATGTCTCTATTTTTGTTGGCAAAGTATATAACTTTTGACAAATGATAACATGAATGCCACAAAATATGAAAAGGTTTATCCTTTCAGAAATATATACAAACCTATATATCTATTTGATAAAGAATAAAACTGGTGTTTTGGGAATACAATGTAACAAAATGTCCAAATATATATTGTCAACATTAGGCGCAGCTATCTTATTATTGAGATCATTTGGCAGAGGACCTTCGGAAGCAGAGCATGTAGAATTAGGAGAACCATATTTCGTCAGCAATAAAATCTTTTGAGTAGAGACCATTGAAACCAAATGCTTCTGACGGGAGGAATTGGTCACAGAAGGTCCAAAACCTAAGATATTTTTGCCAGAGTTTCTAGTGGTTGCTGTATCACTCTTATTGGTACCAGAGGATCGATTATAAGAGGTATCAAGCCATACACCACATGGTCATTACTGCTGGAGGTACAATTAATGGAACTATCAAGCACCCACAACATGCCAACTGGTGCTGGAGGATCGATTCAGAGGATTACAGAGATCGACCCCATGGCCGTTAGAGCTAGAAGAATAGAAAACTATCTTAGAAGTGAGTTGATCACTTACACAGGCCTTTTAGATAGAGGAATGGTTTCCTGCACTGAGAAGAGAGGGTTCATTCTTGGAAACAGGAAGATCATTATATGACCTGTAGGGCTGCACCCAGAAGAATTCCCCAAAGAGATACCAGATACAGGAAGATCATTCCTCTCATTCTTCTAGATCGAGAGATCGGTGGTGGAGACCTTGGAAGAAGAAACCGTATTCACAGAGCTTAAGGAGCTGACATCAGACAGGAATTTCATTTATAGAGATGCCAATATAGATAGCTGTAGCTCTCGCTGCATCAGAGCTGAGGGCACTCGATGAGAGCTTACGGTAGTGAAAAGAGATATCAGACACATAGCCGTCAGAGGTAGGAACGTCGGGTATGAGAACATCCTTTGAGGGAGGACTAAGAACAGAGTTACTGATATATGATTGAATGACTGATAGCTTTTATTATTATCATAGCATAGTACATCCCTCCTCCCTCTTTCCTTGCTCTGCTGTACCCCCGAAGACGATGCCGTGACCTCAGGGGCAACTTCTTTCACATATTCAATTCACTTTTACATTATGCCACGTCACATCTTTACTTGACATCTCAAGTAGCATTTGCATTGAAAGTGGATCAAGACCTGGACATTCCTCGAATTGGAGGACTTCTAAAGGAGTCAATGATATAAAATCTTCAGGCAACCTCTTTAGACTTGAACATGAATTCAATCTTAAGTATTTTAAAGATTGAAGTTTTGAAATTGATCCTGGTAATTCTTCTATAGATGTGCAAAATGAAAGATTGAGTTCTTGCAAAGAATTCAACAATCCAAAATCTTCTGGTAATCTCTTTAAACTTGAACAACTTGTCATGTCCAATTTTCTTAAAGAATGAAGCTTTGAAATTGATCTCGGTAGTTCCTCTATAGACTTGCAACTAGAAATATCCAGTGCTTGCAAAGAACTCAAAGATCCAAAATCTTCTGGAAACCGCTTCAAACTTGAACAACTTCTCATGACCAATTCTCTTAGAGATTGAAGCTTTGAAATTGATCCTGGCAGTTCCTCTATAGAATCACAAAAACAAATACGCAGTGATTGCAAAGAACTCAAAGATCCAAAATCTTCCGGAAACCGTTTCAAACTCGAACACCAAGACAATCTCAAACCTCTTAAAGGTTGAAGCTTTGAAATTGATCCTGGTAGTTCCTCTGTAGATGTGCAAAATGAAAGAGCAAGTTCTTGCAAAGAACTCAAAGATCCAAAATCCTCTGGCAAACTCTTCAAACTTGAACACCCAATCATGTCCAATTCTCTTAAAGATTGAAGCTTTGAAATGGATCCTGGTAGTTCCTCTATAGACTTGCAAAATCGAAGATCGAGATTTTGCAAAGAACTCAAAGATCCAAAATCTTTTGGCAACCTTTTCAAACTTGTACAATCATATATGTCCAATTCTCTTAAAGATTGAAGCTTTGAAATTGAACCTGGTAGTTCCTCTATAGACTTGCAAGATGAGAGATCGAGTTCTTGCAAAGAACTCAAAGATCCAAAATCTTTTGGCAACCTTTTCAAACTTGTACAATCATATATGTCCAATTCTCTTAAAGATTGAAGCTTTGAAATTGAACATGGTAGTTCCTCTATAGACTTGCAAGATGAGAGATCGAGTTCTTGCAAAGAACTCAAAGATCCAAAATCTTTTGGCAACCTCTTCAAACTTGAACACCCATATAATTTCAATTTTCTTAAAGATTGAAGCTTTGAAATTGATCCTGGTAGTTCCTCTATAGACTCGCAATATGAGAGATTGAGTTCTTGCAAAAAACTCAAAGATCCAAAATCTTCTGGCAACCTCTTCAAACTTGAACAGCCACTCATGTCCAATTCTCTTAAAGATTGAAGCTTTGAAATTGATCTGGGCAATACCTTTATAAATTGACAACCTGAAAGATCCAATTCTTGCAAACACTTTAATAGATCACCCCACTCTTCAGGTAGTATT
>JZKD02S1950934.1:86621-97408 GCA_000966675.3 Picea glauca
GTTACAGCGGGTTTTGTTGTAGGTTGTATCCCTTCATTTGCTGGATAATAATAAAGGAAGGACCTGGCAATTTCTCTGGTGGATGTAGCCCACACTGGGTGAACCATGTAAATCTTTGTCTCTCTTGTATTGTGTGTCTTCTGTGTTTTGTTTCTACATTTGTTTTATTTTATTGCTCCGTGGTCCTGTTTTTCTAACAGGTACTTCTCCCAATGGGTTTGATTATCCATAACATACATCCTAAGCATGTCTTCCATAACCTGATTTACTCTCTCAGTTTTTCCATCTGTTTCGGGATGATAATATGTGCTTAAGTTCAACTGAGTTCCCAATGCTGACTGTAAACTTGTCCAAAACCTAGATGTGAATCGGGAGTCCCTATCTGAAATGATTTTCTTGGGTAACCCATGAAAACGAATGACCTCACTTATAAACATCTGTGACACATCAGTGACATCATAAGTGCCTCTAACCAGAATAAAATGAGTAGTCTTGGTCAACTTATAAACTATCACAAGAATGGCATTATGTCTATGCGATGTGAGCAACAATCCCACAACAAATTCCATAGAAATGACTTCCCACTTGGACATAGGAACATCATGTGGTTGTAGGAGACCTATCGAATGGTGGTGGTTAGCCTTCACTTTTTGACACTCTAGGCACTTGGTGACGAAATGGACTACATCACGCTTCATTCCTACCCAGAAGAAAAGCTTCTTCATGTTTGCATACATTTTCTTGACACGTGGATGTGAAAAATAAAGTGCTCTATGGGCTTCCTTGAGTATGATTCTTCGAATATCCCCACCTTCGAGGATAGAAATCCTTCCTTGATATATTAATAATCCATCTGCTTTCAGGCTATATCCTTCATACTTTGGATATAATTGCCTCCCACTCTGGATAGTTGAAGTAACCTTTAAATACCAACTATCTCCAAGAATTTTCCCCAACACACGCTCCCTCAGATTAACTTTTAAGGGTACCAAGGAGAAGACACGTGGCCTTTTTCTCAAGGCATCCACTACCACATTCTCCTTTCCCTTAATGTACGAAATTCCAAAATCGTACTCACTCATAAACTCACTCCATCACCTCTGCCTGGCATTGAGATCCATTTGAGTGAAGATATGCTTTAAGCTTTCATGGTCTGTTTTGAGCTCAAAGATTCGTCCCACTAGATAATTCCTCCAAATATTTAGAAATAGCATTACAACTGCCAACTCTAAATCATTAGTAGCATAAAGATCCTTATGTTGCTTCAACTTTCTTGATGCATATGTTATCACTCCCCCATCCTACATTAGCACGGCCCCCAATCCCTGCTTCGAGGCATCCATGCAGATTGTAAAGTCTTTTTCCATATCCAACACTCGTAGAATTGGTGCACTAGTTAGTATCCTTTTAAGCTCGACGAATGAAATATCACATTATTTTTTCCATTCATACCTGACCTACTTGCACTGCAAGGTGGTGATGGGTTTCGCTATTTTAGAGAAACCTTCCACAAACCTTCGATAATAACCCGCTATCCCCATGAAGCTTCTTACCTCATGAGCATTTTTCGACACTGGCCATTCTATAATGGCCTTCCCCACGAATACAGGATGTTGTGGAATGGTTGACCTGATACCTCTGTTTAAGCTCATATGCTCCTCCATGTAACGAGCATTTTCAACTACTTGAGCTACTGATGATGGTTTCCACATCCGTACCATGGCCCTTATCTTAGGGTTTAACCCATACACAAAACGTTCTGCCTATCATTGATCAGTATCCATGTATGAGACATATTTTACTAACTCCATGAACTTGATCTTATAGTCTTCCACGGTCTTGTTTCCCTGAACGAGAGCATGAAATGATCCTACCTGTTGTTGCTTGTAGTACACAGGAAAATATTTCCTCTGGAACCTTTCCTCAAAAATCTCCCATGAGATGGTGTTTGGGGTAAGATGCAATTGTCTCTCCAGGTTACCCCACCAGTTCAAGGCACTGTCCCCCAACTAAAATATTGTTATATTCGCCTTTGATGTGGAAGCATAGTCTCTTAAGGAGAAATATTGTGTCATTCCTTCCAACCAGGCCTCTGCACGTTCACTTGCATGACCCCCCAATAAACTCTGGGAGTTTGATCTTCTATAGTTCTTTGGTGATGTCCCCTGGTGGAGGCCCTCCCTCTGAGTCCCTCAGCGCTTCAGGGTTACCCACTCTAGATGGTGGGGGTTCCACTTTGACATCTTCCGACTGGTGTCCCTTTAATGTCTCATTAATATCCTCTAAGGAGCGCAAAATGAAAGATAATTCAGTCAATGGTGGTGGCAGCGCCGACATTGGTGGTCCTTGCGACGATGCCCCCTAGCCTTGATTTCCCCGATTCCTAACCATATTGAATAATTAAATTTGCATCAAACCAAATGCTTATCAGGGTAGAGTTTAAGGCATTCTACTTTCGCTCAAACTTATACTTGCAAACATAGGGTTAGGTGTAAGTTTTTTTTTTACTTGTATGTAAACAAACATTACTCTCTTTAGGGTAAGTGGCTAAAGGTCAAGGTTAAAGCATCTAAGCTTGGTATCTCGGTAGGTATCCTTCTATCTCTCTTGCCTTGCTAGTTGCGCTAGTACTATGGTATCCTCGCCCCTTACTCTAATTGGCTTTCTTATTTAAGTGTCTAACCCTTCTATAAATCACTTTATACTCTTATAGAGGTTATATCTTTGTGTATTCAGTCTCTTATAATTGGTTATAAATTCTCCCCCTTAATCTCATTAATTAACATTTTAATGTTAATAATAATCATCATTCCATTAACATTTCTTAATCTCTACGAAGCAAGTTATTGATTCCCTCTCTCTCTCTCTCTTTTTTAACACTTAACAAATTCCCTCATTTAATTAATTAATTAACAAACATTATTTACATTATTTACTATTTTTATTTATTTACTTATTTAATAACGATATTATATATATATTTATATAAAATTACATTTATTACATAAATAAATAAAATATTTAACGATTTTTTTAATTTAAATAATTAAAACTTTAAAATAATCAAATTAAAAAAAAATGGTTATATTTATAATAATAATAAAAAAAATTGTTTAAAGGGCTCAGGGTTTTAGGGTGGGTGTATGAATGTATGAGGTGGAGGGTGAGCAATGTGGGTTCTCGCATGAGACCCATGTGCTCGACCCTCCCAATTCGCATGGACGTGTGGTGCATGGTTAGGGCTTTTGGGCTCTCTCCCTCTATTCTTCACACTTGGATTCGAGCTCAAATATCCCTTGGAAAATAATGACTTGGAATTTGTGTGATGGGATTTGACTCTCGGTCCCTTTGATAGTAGTAGTTGTCGATTGATATTTCTTCACAACCCTGGCGGACCCGGCTTGCGAACCGATTCTGGATGCAAGGAGATGTTTCCCCCTAAGTTCACATAATGGAATTTGATTAAGAATGGCGATTTCGAGGAGGGGCCTTACATGTTCCCAATATCTAACTCTGGCGTGCTTCTATTGTTCCATGAATGCACAGTATGGCCGACGGACAACTGAGCTCTAAGGCAGCCAAAGTCATTGTGACTTTGCCCCTATTGAGATCCCTCAATGGACGCGAACTATCGGGGTTCGAGTCTCCTTGCCTTTGTTTCTTCTAAATAATACCATTCCCACAAAACCTTTTTTGCTTGTTTCCCAGGGTTTCACGCGAACGATTTCAGTCGTCCAAAGCCTGCAATCCATCAGTCAGTACGACATCAGGAGAGATAAAATCATCAACGACGATGTCAGTCAGGAGAGAGGCTTCCATTCTTTGGTCGGTGCATTTGGTTGCGAGGTGGGTTCGTTGTTGATGGCGGAATATGCAATAGCAGAGGATGAGAGGCACGCGGCTTGGACGTCGAGAGGTCGAGACACCTCAGATTCTAAATATGGCGAGGGTTTGGTCTCGGCCTAGTCGCTAGACTTGGATGTTGAGCTTTGGTGTGTTGTTTCATTGTTTGGCTCATGGAATTAGGGATTGAGTAATGAAACACGAGCCTTGGGCACGAACTAACCCACCTCATGGTATGGCTCTTGGTTTCTGGGCTTGGTGGGTGCGCAGTGTAAAGAGGAACACCTCTCGTGGGCTCTCTTCCTCGTGACTTGGATCTTGTTCGTTGGGATTTGATGTGTTTTGTGACTTGTGCTGCGTATCTAACTCGTTGTTCCCAGTTCAATTAAAACCTGCAACGATGAGAAAAGTTCCCACAAAAAAAAAACAGGTTGTTCTCATGGATGTAGGAGCTTCCCCAATGGAAGTTATTCTTAAGGATGTAGGGGATGCTCCAAGGTAGTCCACTGACCAGAAACCTCCAGTCCAGGATGTAAATGCATATTCAAAGACAACAAAGATCGATCCTAGGGTTTCCACTGCATCTACAATGCCTTCAAAAGTGGGTAAGTCAGGGGCCTCTATGACGACTAAATATTGGCGTAGGAAACCTAATAACACAAGGGGTTTAAAGAGGCGGTTGGTTCCATCTCAAGATACAATAGCAGATGATGAAGCTAAGGAGATAAATGTTCCTATTCCGAGTTTGTCCAATGTGAGACAAAGTAGTAAATTTAGTAAAGCAAGACACAAGGCAGAACGAGCCTAGGCTGCCAAGGCAACAACTCCTGTGAAAGTAGAGATCCTTGAAGTTGGAAAGTAAGGGATGTCAGTACTAGAATTGGCCCATAATTTGGTAGTCAATGAGGAAAAATTTGTCAGGACTCTCTTTTGAAAGGGATCATGACTTTTATTACAAAGACCTTAGATGAGGACATTGTGACACTTGTATGCAAGGAGTATGATGTAGAAGTCATAGAAGCTAATGATATTTGTGTGGATGACATGGCCAAAAGAAATAAATAGTCGATGAGGAGGACTTATATAGATTGCAGGTTCTCCCTTGTGTTCTGACAATACTGGGCCATGTGGACCATGGAAAGGTATGTAGGTTATTTCTCCTCAAAATGCATGCCCTACAAAGTCTTTGTAAGTAGTTCTACTGAACTAAACTTTTCTGAAGGTCGATGCATAATTTAAGAATTGCTAGACCAGTAGTGAAACTAGTCATCAACCCTGATTCTAATGTTTTTCCACTCAATTGATAAGGATTCTCTTAAGAATTTTTTTTTCTTCAGGAATAAATTACGACCAATATTAGGGGTGCAGTGGCTTCTATCAATTTTTATTTTTCTTATTTCATCTGATCTATCTATTGGTTTGCTATGTTGACAAATAACTTTGTCGGATTACATCAGGAAGACAAAGGTGGTCAGAACAAGCTACATAAGCTACAAGATATATTTTCCTTCTATACTCTCTCTTCATCGAGATTTCAATTTCTTGAGTATTTTTCTTTAGTGTGTCATTTCTGGTTGGTCAAGCCCTAGGTTTCAGTTTTGAAACCAGGCTCTGATACCATTTGTAAGGCCTTCCATATAGAGCCTCAAAACAAATAAATATCTACTAATCTTCTACTGAAATAAATTCAATTTAGTTCAAGGTTTTCCTTTTAGATTTTCTTTATACTAGGAAGTATAAAAAAAAAAAAATCAACATCAACACAATAATAGCAGCATAATAAAAATAGATCAACTAGTAAAATGTATAAAATACGTACCTCAACCTGTAGATTAGTTGATTTATCCCCTTCTTTCATTTTCCTTACTTTTGCCCAAACTGGCCCAAACTGAATATTAACCTCCCAGCTAACTAGGAATAGCCTCTCTGACTCCCTAGCTCTAGGAATCCTTGTGGTTTCCTGAACCCTGAGCCCAAATTTCCTAGCAACAATAGTGTCCCTGTGAGATTTCGCCCCAAAACCAATATGTTCACCAATCTCCTCCTCCTTTTAGAATTTCTTCCTACTCCTTCTTCCCCCAATTCCTCCTCCAAACAAAAAAAAACAAAGACCCCTCTCCAAATCCTCTCCCCTCTTCCTTATCCTCCTTCCTTGAATCTCTCTCCATCCTTCAATTCCCCAACTACCTTATCCCCCCATTAATTCCTCAACAACCTTATTGCTCCCCATTAATTACTTCACCTACCAATTTAATAATATTATAATAAAAGACTCAATGAATTTATTTTAATAATTAATTAAATTAAATTTAACAACCATGATAATTAAATAATTAATTAGGGTTGTTACACTAAAGTTGATACATCGCAGAACATGGTGTCGCAGAAGGGGCCAATGGAAAAAGTTATTGTGCAGCACCGGGCAATAATGATGCAGGGTACTCCCTTTTGTACCAAACCTAGTTGATAGGTATCCGGGTGGGGGGTGGTGGGAAGTTGCAGATGTTGGAATAGGTCTTGGGAGAGTAGATTATTTTGGTTGTCATTGTCCATAATGAGAGTTATGAGTTTATGTTTAATTTGGAAGTTATGAGTAAAGAGGGGAACGCTAGTATGACCTGGTTCGTGTGTAATCATGAGAATGAGGGATGGGTCGACTTTAGTGGGGTTGGTGAGAGAGATGACTTCTGGTTGTTTGAAAAAATCATCAGGTGTGACCTATGTAACCAAGGTCTTATGGGGAGACTATTTTTTATGGTTCGATAGTCGACAGAGTTGTGTGAATTGGTCTTTTGAAAATTACACCAAATCGTCATTGTGGGTGACTATGAGGAAGAAGGGTAAGGTTGAGTCTGAGAAGGATGTGATCTGGAAGATTGGGTTTGATTTGGAAGATATCAGGTTTGAGGGGCTACCTTACATTCTACGGCCAAGGCCTATAAGAACGCCTTGTCCAGAGAGGAACTGTCAACAATATCTACCTACCATAGGACAGGTAACAAGAGACCATAATTAAAATTAATTATTGATTCCTCGTCCGGCTCACTGAGATGGAGTTGGATGCACAACTTGTAGAAGATGTCGATGTATCCTTGAACTGACTGAGTGGAAAATTGGTGGAGTTGAAACTACTTGGAAGGTAGAAGTGTTCCCACAATGTGTGACATAATGCATCCCAAGAATCAATAATACCATTTGTCGGAGAAGGTGGTGTACCAAGATCCACGATCAATTCATACCTTTCCAATTGTTTGTTCCACCAAGTTTGTGCTATTCTTTCAAGCTGGAGGCTGGCTATATGAAATTTGGCAGATTCTTCCATCTCGGGTGAAGTCTTGAAGTATGTGGAGAGGCTACGGATCTAAGAATCGATCGTCTCGTCATTCATTTGGCCGAATAACTTAGGTAACTGAAAATGGGTGTCCAACTGCATGGTTGTTGGAGTCTGACATTATTGGAGTCGAATTATTTCATGGAGAGCGAACACCAATTCTTCAACTGGAGTTGATGTGGTTGCATTGGACTCCTCACTGGAGACTTCTCTTCCTAGTGGCATGGTTTTCAAACACAAAAGAGACCCTAAGGAGGGTGTGAGAATAACCTTGAGAAGGGCACACTGATGCACCAATGCAAATGCCGCAGAAGAACCCTGAGAAGGGTTATTATGATGCTTTGAGAAAGAGAGTGAGGAAATAGTTGAAGATCCAAAAAAAATAAAAAATAAATGAATTTTGTGGATGAAACTCGGACTTCTCCTTCTTCTCTATGAGCAAAACTTCCCCAAGGAAGGAACACGCCCTGATACCAATTGATCTGAGTGTAGGGCGAATTCAACAAAGGCACATCACTTTAATGGAGGGAACCTCGTTGTAGGGAGAATTAAACAAAGGCACATCACTTTAATGGAGGGCACATCAATATTTAAAGAAGGCACACTCAATACCCAACGTTTGCTACAAGGAGGGAGAGGTGCGCATTCCTTTTACCCAGTCGCACAAATCTCCAGAATGTCCCAACAACAAATTAAAAATAAAATAAAAAAATGGAGGATTGGCGCATTGACTTAACCAAGGCGCATGGCCTTCACAAAATCCCATGTGACAATCTAAAATGCTAACAGAAGAGAGGTGCGCACCAGTTCCTTAGGTGCACAATGCTCTAAAAATATCACACACACAAAATGATTATACACATAATGAAAATACAAGATTCAGAAAAGTTTCATCAAATGAATTAGAGAAAGTTGTCCCCTTTAATAATTCAGGGAGACTCATTACAACGGTAATTGCCGCTTTTATTTTTTTGTGATTCTGTGTGCATTCAAACTGGTAAGAGAAATTTCTCGCAGCAATTACTGACACAATCTGACTAAAAATGATTTTAGACATCACCTTGCTTACTTAGACTGGCGAATTCTTTATTACAATTAAGTGACTGACTAACGTTGACATACATCATCAAACTAGAATATAATTATTTCTCTTTATCGCCTTGCTTGTTACAAACTATTGATCCTCTTTTGTTAATTGTCTAAGGAAGGTTGACGGCCTTCATGTTGGTCCACCCTCTCAATCAGTTCATTTGGGTGGGGATTTTAGATTATGAATGCTAAGAAGATGCATATAGAAATTTGTTATTGTGCGCGTATTCTACCTTTTACACAAAAAAACAATCTAGATAAAAATTGTCATTATAAAAGCTTAGAACAAGAGATTTGTAGTCTGAGAAATGAAGGTAGTATCCTCCTTCTAGGAGACTTTAATGCTAGAACTACAACTAATCAAGCTATTATCTTAAGAAACGACTCCAACCCTAATCTTCTTGGGCTAGAAATTAAGCTAATAGATATAAGAGAAATTAAGAAGACTTGACCGAGAATTTAAATGGTACTAAGCTAATCAATCTTTGCAGCTCTCAATATGTAATCATTTGCAATGGTCTAATGAAGTGGATGAAATCTAACCAGATGAATTGTATCCATGGGCTAGGTATTAGTGTTGTGGACTATGTGATATCATATATCATTGTTTACAACCAAATAGTAAGTTTTGACCGTTTAATTGACCACGAGTCTAAGTTTGATTGAAGACCTTTAACGATAACTCTAAACTTTATTATGCATGAAAAACCCCTTGAAGATAACTTTGGTGACCAAAGGAATCTGCTTTTTCGCAAAAATAAAGTTGATCTCTTTTTAAAGGACTTAAACACTGAATTAAATCCTCTATCATATAAAAACAATATTGAAGACATTTATCATAATTTTACAACAATCCTCTCTACCTCCATAAAAAATTCTCTATCGAATTGTTGTGTAAAAAGAAGAATAAAAATGCCAACCATTGGTATGATAACGAGTGTAAACTTTCTAGAAAATCCATTTGGGATGCCTATAATGAGTCTTTGAAATATGATAAAATTAATATATACAAAGCCTTAATTAAAAGAAGAAAAAAAAGCACTACATAAATAGAAAGAAAGATAATCTTTTGCACCTTTCTAAGGTAGATCCAAAGAAATTTTGGAGACAAATTTTGACTTGTAAAACTAAAGAAAATGTTATGATTCCCTCGAAAAACTGGAATTCTTACCTTAAAAATATTTACGAAACTCGTAATGCCCTAGAAAAAATTCCATAAGTTTCTATAGAAGATGATATTTTTTCTATAGAAGACATAAATTTTTGGGTTAAGCCCCTTGTAAACGGGAAAGCTAAGGACATCGAGGGCTACCAAGATGAAATATAAAAAATTGGAGGGACTATTTTGATCCCTCGCATACACAAGTTCTCCAATTTAGCAATCAAGCAGAGCTTCCCTAAACCTTGGACTAAAAGCCTCATTGTACCTATTTTTAAAAGTGGGGATAAAATCAATCCTTCTAATTATAGGACCATTATGATTAGCCCTATTTTATCTAAGCTATATGGAAGAATTTTGGAAAATAAGGTTATCATATGGCTAGAAAGCCACAGAAAAAGAGCTAAAGTTCAGGTCAGTTTTAGAGGATATTATTCAATTGTGGAACAACTTATCACACTTAGGATCATTACAGAGGATTTTTGCAACAAAAAAACCAATCTCCTTTTTTGTTATGTTGACTTTAGCAAATATTTTGACAATGTGCCTAGGAACAACCTTTGGAATAGGTTAGAAGAGCTAAAAGTTCCATCCGGGCTGAGAGCTGCTACGGTAAGGTTGTATGAGAATGTTATTGCCAAGTTTAGGAGCATTGAGGGTTGGTCATAAGAAATTAACTGCAACATAGGAGTCAAGCAAGGTTGTCCCATGTCCCCTACCCTTTTTGACATTTACATTGACAAATTAGAAGATTGTTTGGAAGTCGCACTTTGTGTTGGCCCAACTCTTGCTAGTTTAGTAATCATCCTTATTCTCTATTATAATGATATTGATATGATGACAAGGAATCCCTATGACCTTAGTAAGCAACTTAGAATCCTCAAGGACATCTACTCTAATACAATATGATTGTGAACACTGACAAAATGGATGTTATAATCATTAAATCCAACAAGATCACCTACGATAATTGTGTACATGACAATAATATCTTGGAGGAAGTGTCTTTGTACAAGTATCTTGTAATTTTTATTCATCACAAGATCAATTCGAACTATAACATTGAGAAAAGCATAAATGGAGGGTGTAAAGATTATTATGGGCTTGAAAATAATTGTAAATTAGCACACCTTTGGCTATGGGATAAGAAAAATCTCCTCTTTGAGACTCTTTTCACTCCTATTATCTTATATGGATGTGACTTTTGGGGATGTAGTATCTTTAGAGAATATTGGAGAAAGATAGAGCAAATCCAAAATAATTTTATAACTTCTAATATAAAAATTAAGGGCTATACACCCTATCCTATCCTTCTCATCGAAGCGAGCCTTTCCCCCATTGAGAGCACAACTATGATTAGGTACT
>JZKD02S1950934.1:97458-123006 GCA_000966675.3 Picea glauca
ACCACCTTATCACACTTAGGATCATTGCAGAGGAGTTTCACAACAATAAAACCAATCTCCTTTGTTGTTTTGTTGACTTTAGGAAATATTTTGACATTGTTCCTAGGACCAACCTTTGGAATAGGTTAGAAGAACTAAAATTTCCCTCCAAGTTGAGAGCTACCACGATAAGGTTGTATGAGAACGTTATTTCCAAGTTTAGGAGCACTGAGGGTTGGTCAGAAGAAACTAACTGCAACATAGGAGTCAAGTAAGGTTGTCCCCTTTCCCCTACCATTTTTGGCATTTGCATTGACAAGTTAGAAGATTGTTTGGAAGACACACTTTGTGTTGGCCCAACTCTTGCTAGTATAGTAATCATTCTTCTTCTTTATGCCGATGATATTTTTCTTATGGAAAGGAATCCCTATGACCTTAGTAAGCAACTTAGGATCCTTAAGAACTTCTACTCTAGTACAAGTATGACTATGAACACTGACAAAATGAAGGTTGTGATCATTAAATCCAACAAGATCACCTACGATAATTTTGTATATGACAAAAATATCTTGGAGGAAGTGACTTCGTACAAGTATCTTGGAATTGATATGCATCACAAGCTCAATTGGAACTATAACATTGAGAAAAAGGATAAATGGAGGGTGGAAAGCTTATTATGGGATTGAAAATAATTGTAAATTATCAAACCTTTGGCTATGAGATAAGAAAAATATCATCTTTGAGACTCTTTTCACTCTTGTTATATTACATGGATGTGAATTTTTTGGATGCAGTGTCTTTCAAGAATCCTGGAGAAAGATAGAACAGATCCAAAAGAATTTTATAACTTATAATCTCAAAATTAAGGGAAATACACCCTATCCTGTCCTTCTCATCGAAGCAAGCCATTCCCCATTGAGATCACAACTATGATTAGGTACTTAATGTACAAGAACAAGATAAACAACATGGATAACAAGAGGCTCCCAAAAATTGCTTCAGACTCTAGCCAAAATCACCAACAGCTCAAGCGGGGATGACATAATGATGCCAAGCCTTGGCTAAATCATTAGGGAATAAAATAAGAATTTATTTTATAGAATATCGATGATAATACAAATATTGTACAAGCTAAATTTAAGGAGAATTTATGGTGCAGTAAAGAATTAGAGGTTAAAAGAAAATCAAGATATTATAAGGAGGTGGTTAACCCTAACCTTGAAGATCAAAAGTATTTCTATGTGTTGACTAGCTTAAAGAAGAGAATAAATATTGCTAAAATAAGAACTATTTCTCATGAGTTGCATAGTGAAACTGGGCATTGGACAATCTCAAAAACACCATGGCAAGAAAGAATCTGTCACCTTTGTGACACCAAGAGGGTTGAAGATGAAAAATACTTTCTCCTAGAATACCCTAGGTATACCCAAATTAGATCCCAATTTCCAGATATTTGTCACAATACCGACCTTCTTAACCTTCTAAGTCATCAAAACTTTAGTGATCTTGGAACGCTTCTCTTAATATTTTTCGAGCACCGAAATAACATTTTAAATAAATCTAAGTAATCTCTTGCTTTTCTTAAGGTCAATAGACCAATTATGGTTTGAGTGGACATTAACTATCATCATCATCATCATCATCATCATCAATATGTAACAATGTGTGTAATTGTTTTTTTTTATTGACTCAACTTTGTTTTTATTATTATTATTTTTATTATTTTTTAATTGAATGACTTTAATTTTTTTTAATGTAACATTATCTAACATAACTCTAATGTGACAACATCTCCCCCATACTGGGTTGTAGAGAACCTCTCTACTCTTGGTGTAATTATTTTGCTTAAGATGAATATTGAAATATTTTATTTATGGTCGACATTGAAATATTTTTTTGTTTTCAATATATTTTTTAAATGTCAAGTGTCAATTCCATGTTGATCACCAATAGAATTACACATCTCTATTATATTAAGCTGTAAAAAGAACCTTTTAACCCAATTACTTGTATTAAAAAAATAATAAAATTAATAATATAATAAACATATAATAAACTTAAAAAGAAAATAATATTGTTAGAACATAAAAACATATTAAAATAAAACATATATTAAATTTAAAAATGAATATTGTTAAGATTACAATCAATATTCATTAAAAAATTCATAAATGAAATTTATTTAATTTTTATTTATTTATTTCATAAATCATATTTATTTAAAAAATTACAAATAATATAATCATTACTTTTAAAAAATATCAATATATAAATTATATATATAATCATTTTTTTTCCAAAGTAAATGGAATTTTATATCGTACAACATTCCTTGAATTATTGTTTTTATCTTTAATATTGTTAGAACATAAAAACATATTAAGATAAAACATATATTAAATTTAAAAATCAATATTGTTAAGATTACAATCAATATTCATTAAAAATTTCATAAATGAAATTGATTTAATTTTTATTTATTTATTTCATAAATCATATTTATTTAAAAAATAACAAATAATATAATCATTACTTTTAAAAAAATATCAATATATGAATTATATATATAAGCATTTTTTTTCCCAAAGTAAATGGAATTTTATATCGTACAACATTCCTTGGATTATTGTTTTTATCTTTAATGAAAATGAAGGAAATGTTATATTTTTTAATAGGTTAAAGACATTTCCACACTATCTTTTTCCACAGTAAAATGAATGATATACCATAGTACAAGGATTTGGATAATTATTAGCTTTTTTTCAAAGTAAAAGGATTGCTATATTAGTGTTCAAGGAAGTTCCGAGGATTATATTTATTATCTTTTCTTAAGAAAATGAAATGATATACATTTACAAGGAATTCAGAAGGAAAGAAATAGATTATAAAGAAATATTTTCATTCATATTAAAATGTGTAATTATATGATTAAAGTTGAAGTACTTATTTATTTTATGGTTAAAAATAATTTATTATTTTTTTTTATAAAACAAATATACAAATTCTATTCATATTAAAGAGAATGGAAATTGTCATTTTCAAGTGCATAAAGCATGAAACAAAAACGATAAGAATATATGTGCTCATAGTGTGTTGTGTCTTGCATCCATTAACTTTTCAATAGACATTGATAATATCTTTAATTTTAAGAATATATGTGCTCATAGTGTGTTGTGTCTTGCATCCATTAACTTTTCAATAGACATTGATAATATCTTTAATTTTTTGTATCTATACATATAGATTTGTTTTTTAATAATTTAAAAAAAACATGATTTGATGTACTTAACATATGATTTGATGTACTTAACATATGGTAATTTTTTTTTTTTTAAAAGAAATACTAAAATATTATCCATTAATTTAGAGGGCATCCTTCAAATGATATTTAATAACATATTAAATGTAGGGCCTAAATGAAATAACTAGTTTAGAAAAATAAAGAAAAAATGTTATAATTCTAAAAAAACATGATTTGATTACTTAACATATGCTTGAAAAAACACTGAAATCGTATCCATTAATTTAGAGGGCATCCTTCTCATGATATTTAATAACATATTAAATGTAGAGCCTAAATGAAATAATTAGAAGAGAAAAATAAAGAAAAAATGTTATAATTTGATTAGAAAAGATATATGTATGCCATCCCTTATCTCTTCTAGTGCTTTAGCTAGTCTTTTCTTTTCTTCAACATTTAGCTTTTTGCAGAGATGTAAATAAGACACTTGCTCAAATAATTGTGATATTTCCTTTAATTGAACTACAATGGCCTTAAGATAGACATTATTATTTATCTAAAAACACCTTGCATCCAATTTATCACTAGATCATAGTCATTATATATGTGAATATTTTTAATATCTTTCTTTAAATTATATTTAATCAAAATTTTCAAGGCTATTAATTCAACATAATTATCGCTCTGTAGTTGCATCAACTTCAGGCTCTATTTCTTGCTCTCCCCTTCGCTCTCATGCACCAACTTTACTAACTAAAAAATGTTTCTTCCCTTCCACCCCTACCCATTTTCTCTATTTTTGGATTGCCTTTCTTGACTCGCACTCTTCGCTTTCAAATTTGATTGTACTCAACCCCCATGTGCCCAATAACTTTGGGATGTGAGCACTCACACCCACCCTCTTACATGTATTCAATGATTGGCTTTGGGAAATACTCAATCAGAAATGGGAAGGTTGATATACAAAAATAATAATTTTAGGAAAATGGTTTAAATTATTATACATGGGTAATTCCCTCATTGGACTCCTCTTGGCCATTATCCTAGACACTCCCCTCTCTTGTGGATTATTTCATCCCCCATCTCTTGTCCATGTCCCCCTTAGTAACTGGCTTCACATTTTATTATTCAAAGTAAAAGGAATGCTATAATAGATTTTAAGGATGTCCTTAAGAATATTATTATTACCGTAGGTTAAGGAATTCACAAGAAAAGAAATAGCAAATCTAAAAAAGTTTTCCATTCGAATTAAAATCTAATTAAGAATATTAAAGTTGAAATAACATTATTTATTTTATGATTAAAAATAATTCATCAATTTTTTTAGGAAGGAAAAATCACAATTACTATTCATGAAGAGAATGGAAATAGTAATTTTCAAATACATAAAACATGATTAAAAAAAAATGAAGATATATGCTCATACTATGCAATGTGTCTTGCATCATCCATTAACTTTTCAATAGCCATTGGTAATAGCTTAATTTTTTTTACACATGTGTTCTTTAACAATTCTAAAAAGATATGACTTAATGGACCTAACATATACCAAAAATAAAAAGAAATACTGAAATATTGTCCATTAATCTCGAGGACATCCCTCTCATGATATCTGAAAACATAGTAAATATAGGGCCTAAATGAAAATATGCATATAATTAGAAGAGAAAAGTAGGGAAAAGAAGTGTTACTTGATCAAAGAAGAAATAGGTATGTCATCCCTTATCTCTTTGAGTGCCAACTCCCCTTCAACTAGTCTTTGACTTTCTTCAACATTTAGCTCTTTGAAGAGATGTGAATAAGACACTTGCTCAAAGAATTGAGATGTCTCCTTTAATTGATGTGCATTGGTGCTAAGTTATACCTTGCATCCAATTTATCACCATATCATAGTGTTGACGGGCGTAAATGACACACCGTCAACTGGAAGGTCAAATCCAGACCAGGGTTGTCTAATTAACTCAAGCCGTTTGGAATGAAATGACCCGACGGGTTTAATGGCTCCGTTGGCCAACTAAATTCCTAAACAAGATAAAAGAAATAAAATAATCTAAGGCTATGATACTAAGAATATAAGTTTACTAATTACAGGTGTTCAAATGGAAACATAAATATGTACAAATGATTTTAAAGTGTATATACATCTTGCAAGGTTTACTTAAAATCTTGCGAAATGAATGTTCTTACAAGTGTTTCTAAAAGAGATAAAGAAAGCACACACATTTTTTTTTTCTTTTGAATGTTTAAAGATTTAAAAATAATAAATACTAAACAAACACAACTAAAACAATGACACATAAATAGTCAAAGCTAATTCATGCGATCATCATTTCATTAATAAATAATTCAACTAAATAACACACAGACTAACCTGTAACTAATCGATTAAATTGAGTTTATCTTCCTATGTTGTTTGAGCTCCTAATTGCCCTCCATGTAAGGGAAACCTGTGATAGAACAATACTAGTACTTCTAGAATAAATTCCAAGAAGTGTTTGATGTTTTGGAGAAAGAATATAACAACAGAATGATAACTGTAAAAATCTTGTGACCTTATGATAATTAATGACTTAGAATGAAAGGAAACTCAACTCAAAGTATTAATATTATCCATCATTTAATATCTAGAATAAATCAATAATAATCAAATGACAGATTGATCACAGATTCAAAATGGAATAACAAATTATGGACAACATCTAAATACTTAACAATATGAAACACCATATGCATGACAAGGCTAAAGGTGCATCAAACATAATAATATCTCATAAAAATGAGGTAAAAGATGAACACAATGGAACAAGCATCACATAGGTCTAAAGCCAATGGTGAGTTGCTTCCCCATATGAGTTCTCAAAATCACATATCCATACTCTATCCCAACAAAAGTTCCTTTACTACTAACAACAATCACTATTTAAACCAGTCTTGGATTAACAAACTCTTATCATGCAAGATAGAGTGTAATCCCAAAAAAATAGATTGTTTTTCAAAAATAGTACAATCAGGAAACTATTCATGTAGGAGTTTGTTTATCAAAATTTATTACATAATGACAAAGTTTTATCAAACAAAAAGGAAACTAGTAAACTATACAGCGTATAATCCAAGATGGCTTCTCCTTGTGAATAACACCATAATTATTATTTTTCTGTAGATGAAATTGAAATTGATATTTAGAAAATAATACAAACTAACATTTAGAAATAGATAAGCTACCGGATTTTGTAGCCAACTACAAGATTCTGTAGCTAGTCAAAAATAGTAAAAAATAAAATCTATCTATTTTATTTTTAAAACAGAATCAAAACAAAACAACTATTTACTATTTCAGCAATTTGCCAAAGAGGCATCTAATAAATCTGAATTTATAATAGTGAAATTTGTTGATTTTTGTTTTTCAAATGATCATATTATTAGACCTCTATATTCTATTGTTTGTAAATTTTAGTTTGAATTGCTCTGTTCCTTATGCTTGCAATTTTTTCTAACCATTGATTTGTTAATGAAACCCTGATTCGGATCAACAGTAGGAGCATGAGAAACCCTCTCCTTCAATACATCCATCACCTCCTCTAACGATTTTATGGGTATGAAATTATATCGAGGCTTTTTGCCGGGAGGGTTTTGCATAGGAACATAGTTTGGTTCAGTGGACGCATGGTATTCATGTGGATCATCACACAGGTCTTTGATAACAAGTTTTGGCTCTGTCTATGATAGAACTCATCCGTTTTTTGCAGATCTTCAAATCCACAAAGAGGAAAGGGGAAAATAAAAAAAAATCAGACGAAATAGATTTTCTGAGAAAATGCTATCCAGAAAACGAAACATACCTCTGAAATAGATTCGTTTCTGAAGAATCTCCCCACTTGGAAGGAAAATGACCCCATTTACGAAATGGGTTTTAAATGGTTTGGCCAAATTCGTAACCGTTTGCTCAGAAATCCTCCCGGAAAAATATGTCTATGTTACACACTTACAGATTTGAACTCTTCTCTGTAATCATGAATGTGTAAAAACTCAGGGATGTTCAGATCTACACTACTAAAGGAGCCACAGATGTTATCACACAAACACAATAGATACCATGGGAGGGAGGCTTCGTCTTCCAATAGACAAATGATAAGGAGAGGCCTGTGAAAACCGAAATGGCTCAATACCTACGAACTTGGGAGGCTGTCATGTTTGATAATTTAAGTTTAGAGTGATAGAAAACCAGAGGACATGCAAGCTTATGAACCATTATGCACAATGAGGATTAAACCCCAACCATTATCTTCTCCCTATTCGAGTAATGAATGAAAACCTTAAACGTACAGGACAACTGGATGATGTGTAATTGTGAGTACATTAGTCCATGTATCAGGTGATATGAAAGCTATATGACTGCTAAGAGCATGAAGCATGTTTCAAATGTTAATCCAAGGTTCAACGTGATTAGGGATACCAACTATTAAAACCATACAATCAACCGTAGATAATCCCATAATGCATAAAATTGTTGCAATGGATTAATCAATAGGCCTATAAAACTTAAAACTTATAAACATGTAGGTCCCCTTAAGGTGTAATCTCTTTGGTAAAAGAAGAAATCACAAACTGCACAATGATTACCCAAGCCAAGTTTTGTTTCAATTTCATGATTGCAGTCATGAAATTTAAACAAAGAAAATGAAAATGTAAACGAAAAACTCATATAATGAGCTATCCCAATAAATCTCCTTGAATCCAAAAGACAGAATCATTTATAAACACAAGGAGGAGGCAGCTACAACAAGATTTTATCTCTTTGTGATGACTTTTATTTATGATAAAATTTGACAAAATTGGTGGCTGCCAACAATGGCGACATGTTGGGCGAAGCAGTTATCTATGCATCACCTGAAAATTTATATCAGAGGCACATATGAAATAAATTTGAGAGACAGTTAACAACAGATCAAGCATTTCAACAATAACTCAGAACATAACACAGTCATAACATTGAGTGCATTTCTGTTCGAAATTGTAATCTGGTGTCTTGTTTAAATCACAACTTATTCACAATTGTGGCAATGTTTATACAGATGACTTCGATACCATTGATAGGGCCACTGCTGCCAGTAGGCATCCATAGCCTCGACAGGGATGTAATTTAACCCACTCTAGTACCTCTATCCTGTCCTAGAGTCGTCCAGTCATGATAAAAACATCTTCACACTTGATCAAATTAAAGGACATACCTGAGGATATTCTTAAACCCGACATTGCTTCACTGCCAACAGGCTTGTTCAATACCCCGACGAAGTTGCATTGGTATCATGTGTGCATTTACCTACTGCTAACAGACCTGTTCAATGTCCCAATGGGTTTACATACAATTCCCACACATTATAATGCTTCCAACTCTCTAAAATTTGTTTATAAATTTCCAGAAACTTCATGATATTTAAGAGAGTGGGGTGATACTGAAGATCTCACAGTCTGGTAATGAAATGATTGATCATTTAAGAATCATTTTTTGTTCTGATGACTTTCATCATGATTTAGACAATTATATTTCTGTTAATAAATCATCTCTAGGATGGGGAAGCACTATGAGTTGTTCTCATTAAAACAGGGACGACGTTAGAAGTTTTTTTAAGGATAATCATGTTTTCCTGTGATTTTAATGAGAAACCAGAAACAATAACTTGACAAAAACTTACTTCCGTTGATCTGAGTTTAGCACTTACTGTTCAGGTGCTTGAACTATTATCAACAACTACTAATAAATAAAAATTATGATTCCCTTCAATAGTGAATGGTGGTCCAGAAATAATCATCTAGAAAACAAATCAAAATCAAACAAAATGAAAAGAACCAAAATAAAAAACAGAAAAGAAAATAAAAAAATATTTACAAAGGGGAAAACCTGATTTACTCAGGTGAAGTATTTTTTAAGAGTGACTAAAAGAAAATAGAAAAATCCTTATTAATATGAGTGCAATCCTACTAGTGGCACCTTGGGTCGGGGTTGAATCGACGGTTCAAATTTACTTGTCTCTTTACTTTCCATTTAAAATTTTCATGATGATATTGCGTTTTTGAACAAAAATATTCAATGAAAAGCAGAGAGAAAGGATTAAAGTGGACTTCCCTGATAACATTCATGTTATGGTTCTGTTGGTGTACCCACTTGTGTTCATAACTGCATTATTACAAAAAGAAACAATGAGAAATAAAACTAAAGGAAACCTACTCCTAAAGCTACTCTAACTACTAAATAGATCAAAATGCTAAGTAAAATCGTATTTGCAGTGCAACCACAAGAGCATATTCAATCCTGCAAGGCATAGAAAGTCGAAAATCAGAATAAAATAATGTAGTATTTGCAGATACAAAAGAAATATGTCATGCTTACCTCCTATATATTCATTTAAAAACAAAGAAAGCACAACCTTATCATTCTTTTGAAACTTCATTATATATGAATCCTCTAGCCATTCTGCAATCTTGTTGTGATATGGGTCATAATGGCATGGAAGAGTGTAATTAATTTTGAAAGACTTGTCAATATTATGGGGACCTGACATAACCATCAGCCAAGGCCAAAGTGCCCCATCCTCCTGACAATTCTCCAAGTGTTCATTAATTTCTTCACATGGAGGATCTAAAAGAAATATGTCATTCTTATTTCCTAGATATTTAGGTAGAAACAAAGTAAGCACAACTTTATCTTTATTATGAAGATTTTTTAGATACAAATCTTCAAGCCATTCTAAGATCCTGTCATAAAACTTAATATGAAAACTATGACTTTGGTTAAATGGATATATCAATGGGGAACACATCATAAGAGGATTCATGACATCAATTAGATCATTGGTTAAAATGCTTCCTTTGATGAGATTGATCGTTTCAAAATGTGAAGTATAAACATTAAAATTCAAACTAACCAAAGAAAGAATATGCAATGTAGAATGTTTGATCTCCATAAGAGAGAGTGCGTTATGTTTTTCAAAAATAAATCGTGTAAAATCATCTTGCAGCATGTATTTTTCCCATGTGAGTGATAAAAGTGAAAGAGCGTCAAATCCGACTTAAAAAATGTTATGTATGGAATTAATTTCACCAAATTTTGGCATATCGAAAAGATTTGATTGTGATGGAAAAGAGTAAGATACCATGGGTAAGGTATCATGCCCATCAGAATCTAAGAAGAGATTAGGATACAAAGAGTAAAAGGAATCAGAAATGAGCACATGAAAATAATCTCTTGAGCTATGATATTTAGCAATGGTATTCTCAAGACATTCTTCTTCACTTTCCTTAAAACTTTCACTCTGTTTTGGTGATAAATTATTCAACATAATATGATCATCTAAATTTGCCTCCTGTATGATAGATATTTCACAAATTTCATGACGAACATCTAATCTTTCATGTGGATAAGGTATGATTTGTGGATGAAGGTTTAAGGTTTCTTCTTCAAATTGCATATTTACATCTCTAATTAGTTTCATAGGAATGTTAGAATGCTTAAAATGATTTTCATCACCTAAGTGTTCTTCAATAACTAAATTTAAGTACTGAATAGAGCAAGAGTTCAAAGAATATGGACATTCACCTTCACCCAACATCAAATCTTCTTCCACGATGGTCGAGGACTGAATATACAATTATTCAGAGGAAAAACAAGTTTGATTGTCATTAAGAACCTTTTCAATAGATTCTACCTCCCTTGCTTGTTCAAAATTTTTATATGGATTCTTCTCATCATGCAAACAAAATTATTCTTGCAATTGAGTGATAGGATTTGTAACAGGTTCATCATTTTCTATTGAATATGACTAGATGAAGGGGACACAAGCATCATAGAGGAGATTTAGTACAAATGACATGTCATCAAGATTAAATTTACAGAGAACATGATGGATTCTTGTTGAAAATCCTTCTGGAGATGAATTTTCATTGATTAGAAAAGTCTGAAATTCTTTACATAATTGATTGTAATCATATATTTCAAAATCATCTAAAAATTCCTCTACAAATTGAAACCAATCAAAAATGTGATATGCTGGAAAAGACTCAAACCAATGTTTAATATGACCCCTAAAAGTAAAAGAGAAAAATCTGCATAAAACCTTTAAATCAGAAATATCATGTTTGATGCATTTGCACCAAAACTTGTTAATATGGTATTTAGTAGATACATCCCCCCCACCATCAAAGGTGAGTTTGGACAAGCGAGAGATTGTCTCGTTGGGAATATCAGGTAATGAGAAGTGGAAAGCATGTTCCAACACGGTGCTTTGGGGAGACATGGGGAATTAAATACATTCAAAACAAAGACTCATGCAAGGCTAGCTTGTCAGTCTGGCCTACCTTCTAGTGCATTTCAATATGACACAGAAGAGGAATTTATAAATCTGGAATTATGACAGGCTGAGGGGTAAAACATTTAATCATTAAATTTACTCAACCCTCCTTCTAGCGACATTTGTTGACGGGCGTAAATGACACAACGTCAACTGGAAGGTCACATCCGAACTAGGGTTGTCTAATTAACCCAATCTGTTTGGAATGAAATGACCCAGCGGGTTTAATGGCTTTGTTGGCCAACTAAATTCCTAAAAATGATAAAAGAAATAAAATAATCTAAGGCTATGATACTAAGAATACAAGTTTACTAATTACAGTTGTTCAAATGGAATCATAAATATGTACAAATGATTTTAAAAAGTGTATATGCAGCTTGCAAGGTTTACTTGAAATCTTGCAAAATGAATGTTCTTACAAGTGTTTCTAAAACAGATAAAGAAAGCACATACATTTTTTTGTATTCTTTTGAATGTTTAAAGATTTAAAACTAATAAATACTAAACAAATACAACTGAAACAATGATACATAAATAGTCAAAGATAATTCATGCGATCATCATTTCATTAATAAATAATTCAACTAAATAACACACAGATTAACCTATAACTAATCAATTAAACTGAGTTTATCTTCCTGTGTTGTTTGAGCTCCTAATTTCCCTACATGTAAGGGAAACCTGTGACAGAAAAATACTAGTACTTCCAAAATAAATTCCAAAAAGTGTTTGATGTGTTGGAGTAAGAATATAACAGCAAGATGATAACAGTAAAAATTTTGTGACCTTGTGATAATCAATGACTTAGAATGAAAAGAAACTCAACTCAAAGTATTGATATTATCCATCATTTAATATCTAGAATAAATCAATAATAATCAAATGACAGATTGATCACAGATTCAAAATGGAATAACAAATTATGGACAACATCTAAATACTTAACAATATGAAACACCATATGCATGACAAGGCTAAATCTACATTAGACATAATAATATCTCATGAAACTGAGGTAAAAGAAGAACACAATGGAACAAGCATCACACAGGTCTAAATCCAATGGTGAGTTGCTTCCCCATATCAGTTCTCAAAATCACATATCCATAATGTATCCCAACAAAAGTTCCTTTACTACTAACAACAATCACTATTTAAACTAGTCTTGGATTAACAAATTCTTATCATGCAAGATAGAGTGTAATCCCAAAAAAATTGATTGTTTTACAAAAATAGTACAATCAGGAAACTATTCCTGTAGGAGTTTGTTTATCAAAATTTATTACATAATGACAAAGTTTTATCAAACAAAAAGGAAACTAGTAAACTATACAACGTATAATCCAAGATGGATTCTCCTTGTGAATAGCACCATAAGTGTTATTTTCCTGTAGATGACAAAATGAAATTGATATTTATAAAATAATACAAACTAACATTTAGAAATAGATAAGTTACAGGATTCTGTAGCCAGCTACGTGATTCTGTAGCTAGTCTAAAATAGTAAAAAATAAAAACAAAAATAAAATCTATCTATTTTATTTTTAAAACAGAATCAAAACAAAACAACTATTTACTATTTCAGCAATTTGCCAAAGAGGCATCTAATAAATCCAAATTTATAACAGTGAAATTTGTTGAGTGTTTTTTTTCAAATGATCATATTATTAGACCGCTCAATTCTATTGTTTGAAAAATTTTAGTTTGAATTGATCTGTTCCTTATGCATGCAATTTTTTCTAACCATTGATTTGTTAATGAAACCCTGATTCGGTTCAACAGTAGGAGCATGAGAAACCCTCTCCTTCAATACATCTATCACCTCCCGTAACGATTTTCTGGGTATGAAATTATATCGAGGCTTTTTGCCCAAAGGGTTTTGCATAGGAACAGAGTTTGGTTCAGTGGACGCATCGTATCCATGTGGATCATCACATAGGTCTTTGATAACAGGTTTTAGCCTCTGTCTGTGATAGAACTCATCCATTTTATGCAAATCTTCAAATCCACAAAGAGGAAAGGGGAAAATAAAATAAAAACTCAGACGAAACAGATTTTCTGAGAAAATGTTATCTATAAAATGAAACATACCTCTGAAATAGATTTGTTTATGAAGAATCTTCCCGTGTGGAAGGTAAATGACCCCATTTCTGAAATGGGATTTAAACGGTTTGGCCAAATTCGTAACCGTTTGCTCAGAAATTCTCTTGGAAAAACATGTCTCTATTACACACTTACGTATTTGAACTCTACTCTGTAATAATGCATGTGTAAAAACTCAGGGCTGTTCAGATCTACACTACTACAGGAGCCATGGATGTTATCACACAAACACAGTAGATACCATGGGAGGGAGGCTGCGTCTTCCAATAGACAAATGATAAAGAGAGGTATGTGAAAATCGAAATGGCCCAATACCTACGAACTTGGGAGGTTGTCATGTTTGATAATTTAAGTTTAGAGTGATAGAAAACCAGAGGACACGTAGGCTTATGAACCATTATGCACAATGAGGATTAAACCCCAACCATTAATTGCTCCCTATTCGAGTAATGAATGAAAACCTTAAACATACAGGACAACTGGATCATGTGTAATTGTGATTACATTAGTCCATGTATCAGGTGATATGAAAGCGATATGACTACTAAGAGCATGAAGCATGTTTCAAATGTTAATCAAAGTTTCAACGTGATTAGGGATATCAACTATTAAAACCATACAATCAACCATAGATAATCCCATAATGCATAAAATTGTGGCAATGGATTAATCAATAGGCTTATAAAACGTAAAACTTATAAACATGTAGGTCCCCTTAAGGTGTAATCTCTTTGGTAAAAGAAGAAATCACAAACTGCACAATGATTACCCAAGCCAAGTTTTGTTTCAATTTCATGCTTGCAGTCATGAAATTTAAACAAAGAAAACGAAAATTTAAATGAAAAACTCATATAATGAGCTAGCCCAATAAATCTCCTTGAAGCCAAAAGACAAAATCATTTATAAATGTAAGGAGGAGACAGCTACAACAAGATTTTATCTCTTTGTGATGACTTTTATTTATGATAAAATTTGACAAAATTGGTGGCTGCTTGTAACATCCCCAGCCATCAACCCCACTGTCGGGAAACACTACTATGCAGAAACATTCTCATACCTATATATATAACATGCATCATATCAAATTAACACATTTAACTAAACAATATAGAGTAATCACAGGATCACTACTAACATACAAAAATAATGGAATTAACAGTAATTCATTATTGCAATGGAATACATGATAATATTGCAAGCATCACAGACATGCATTTTAATTGAAATTAAACACATAATGATACTTATATTTGAAATTGTAGTAAATCCACCAACTACGTGCAGACCTTCCATGAACCTCCTAGCCTTAGACCACGCTGCTCATCACGCTCCGCAGTGGGTCACCCCCGAGATGGGACCAAGCTCCACCCTGGGCAAGGGAATCCTAGACTAGGTTGAGGTTATAGGAAAAATACACAGAGAAACCAGAAGGATTCTCTCTAGGAGCATCCTTACACCCACTACTCACAGAGTCTAATTCCCCACATGCATGTTCCACCCGGGAGTATACACCTTCACAAGAACAGTCCATCGGTGCTTCACCTCCCTCTCTGGGTCTTGACAATAGGCCAAATCAAGAATTCTTAGAGCTCCATAGCTGGTGTTGGACTCTCTCTGGGAGAAAACCACTTCCCAGTAGACTCTCTCACCTGGAGAGAGTTTCTCACAGGCCTGACAACTTGCCTCTTCTACCATGGGCCTGAAAACATGGTTCTTCAACCAGTTTTCAACTCAATTCCCGCAAGTTTAGGATAACAACAACTTTCGGTTAACTCGTGGGTAACAACAACAATAGGAAAATTGGGTGTGGACGTCCAAAAAATGACAACAGACCACTAAGACACAGGTAACACTGGTTTCAGGATGCGTGACAAGCAATCCACGCAGAGGTTGAACGCAAACTCAACGGTTGAGACCGAGGTTGCGTTGACTTCTCAGGGAAACATCACAGGCTTCGGGTTTCATAGCTGTGTGCATAAATATTGCAAAAGGTCCAATACAGAGGCCACAAGATTCACGGAAATACATTGGTCAACTTCCTGGTTCTCATTTTCAGGGTGCACGACAAGAAAATTAAGCAGAGTTCAATGATGGAGGCCAAACGCAGAGACCAGACGGAATTCACGGTTTCAGACAATCGACGACAGAATGGAGGACGAACCCCCATCACGGCTCAATTCTTTGGTTAAATTTCATATGCCTGGGCCGACACATGTTGCCCATGAAGCTGCATGCCCTCCATCAAGTATGCGTTTCCTTTTGCACACGTTGGAGCTGCATGTGTTGCCTCTCTCAGGACTTAGGATAAAAACATGTTTGTCACACAGCTTTGGAATAATAATAAAATATTATTCTCAAGGACTTAAGCCCTTAAGCTTAGCCCCTATTTACAACCTTTCCGCCCCTTTTCCCTTACCCACCCTGTAGAAGCTTAGTCTCCCATCACTCTTTCTTCGTGGTCGGTCTGCACGCAGCGATGTTTAACCTCTATTAATGTTCTGCATATTACATATACAAAAACAGGCTCTTGGCCTTTAACACTTAGGCTCTTCGGCCTAATAAACACATAATCCAACTAGCTTATCAATACTCGGCTCACAATCCTACAAAACATGATTACAATTCATAATATAACTGGGGCACTACCGAGGGATATTACAATCCCCTCCCCTTATTTTTGCACTGTCCTCAGTGCAACTTTTACACAACATCAACAAGATTTTCAAAATATTCAAAAAGATGTGGGTATTCTACCCGCATAGAATCCTCATGCTCCCATGTCACGTCCTCAGGACCGTACCAGGTCCACTGGACCTTTACAATCCCCATGGCTTGATTCTGGAGTTGTTTTATTTTTCGGTCCAATATGTGCACAGGATGCACTTGCAGGACACCTTCTTGTTCCACCTGAATCACATTCCAATCGATTACATTATTAGCATCAGGTATATATTTCTTAAGTAATGAAATATGAAATACATTATGTACAGTCATGGATGCAGGTAATGCAAGCATATATGCAACTGGCCCAATCCTTTCTAGGATTTCAAATGGACCACAAAATCTGGATGACAACTTGGTGCAATTTCCCAGCTTCAGGGAACTTCTATTGGCTTTCACTTTCAGGAAAACATGATCGCCCATGTTAAACTCTCTGTGGGTTTTGTTTTTATCAACATAACTTTTCTACCTATCTTGGGATATCTTTAAATTCTTCTTAATTTTTAGCATCTATTCTTCCATTTCCTTGAGCAACTCTAGCCCAACTACTGCCCTATCAACTGGATTATCCCAGCTTATTGGAGTATTTCACTTTCTGCCATAAAGTGATTCAAATGGGCTTATCTTCAACGATGCTCGATACCCATTATTGTAGGCGAATTCTACCAAATCTAGGTAGTCTTCCCATTTTGATGGTTTATCCATCACATACATCCTCAATATGTCTTCTATTACTCGATTCACCTTCTCCGTTTGCCCATCCAACTCAGGATGATAGGCTGTACTGAAGTTCAGATTCGTTCTGAACCCCTTGAAGAACCCTTTCCAGAAATATGAGGTAAATTTTGGGTCTCTATCAGACACAATTGTCTTGGGAATTCTGTGCAATCATGCCATTTCACTCATAAATATATCAACAACGTCTGCTGCCTTGTGAGTAGTCTTTAGTGGAATAAAATGGGCAGCTTTCATAAGCTTTTCCATTACCACCACGATTGAATCATGCTGCTTGCCTGTTCTGGGCAATCCCATGATGAAATTCATTGTCACCACTTCCCACTTCCACTCAGGAATGGGTAAAGGTTGCAACAACCCTAATGGGTGTCTGTGCTCAGCTTTAACCTTCTAGAACTCCATACATCTAGTGATGTATTATGCAATGTATTTCTTCATACATGGCCAAAATTAATGGCTCTTGACTGCTGCCACAGTTTTCTGATATCCAAGGTGCCCAACATAAGGCACATTATGCATTTCATGCAAAATCATAAGTTTCAAGTCCTAGACATTAGGTACATAAATTGTGTTCTTGTATAGAAGTGTTCCATTAGTTTCCAATTTATAATTCTCCACTTTATGTGGCATCTTATCTTGTTGTAGCTTTGCTACCAAATCCCTGTACTGCAAATATGTATTTGCAGCCTCCGAAATTCTTCCCTTACTATCAGTTCGGTACATGCTAATGGTTGTAGCATGTAATTCATGCGCTCTTCTGCTGAGTGCATCAACCACTTTATTTTATTTTCCTTTGATATGATTGATATAGAAGTCATATTCACAAAGAAAATCCAACCACCTACTCTACCTAGCATTCAAGGTTGGATGATTGATTAAATACTTCAGACCATTATGGTCTGTCCTCAGTTCGAAACTTCTTCCCATGAGGTAGTGCCTCCATTTCTTTAGAGAGTGTACTATGGCTGCCAACTCCAAATCATCAATTGCATAGTTCCTTTCGTGCTCTTTCAACTTTCTGGATTCATAATAGATTACGAATCCATTCTGACTGAGGACTCCTCCCAATGCTTCTTTGCATGCATTTTTACACACTACAAAGTCTTCATTCAGATATACAATCCTCAGTATTGGAGCACTGGTTAACAGTTGCTTCAATTATTGGAAGCTTCTCTCACAATCCTCTGTCCACTGAAACTTCTTCTCCTTCCTTTGCAAAGAAATGATAGGGTGAGCTATCCTCAAGAACCCTGTGATAAACCTTTTGTAATAACCAGATAGACCCATAAAGAATATGACTTCCATCACCTTCTTTGGCATTGACTATTCTCTGATGGCCTCAATCTTCTCAGGATCTATAGCTATCCCATCCTTCGAAATAATATGCCCCAAGTAATGGATCTGCTCCTGATAAAACGAGCACTTTCTCAACTTGGCATATAGTTGGTGCTCTCTTAGCACCTGCAACACCATCCTTAGATGTTGTTAATGCTCTTCTTCTCACTTGGAATACACCAGGATGTCATCCAAAAAGATTACGACAAACTTGTCCAAATAGTCTATGAATACACCATTCATCAAGCACATAAAAACAACGGGTGCGTTAGACAACCCAAACAACACCACTGTGAACTCATAATGATCGTACCTTGTTCTAAAAGTGGTCTCGTTGATGTCTTCATCCTTTATCCTTATCTGGTGATATCCCAACCTGAGGTCTATCCTCGAAAATATCTTCGCATCCTTCAACTGATCGAAGAGGTCATCAATCCTCAACAGAGGATATTTTTTCTTTACAGTTACTTTGATCAATTGTCTAAAATCGATACAAAATATCAGCGTCCCATCCTTCTTCTTCATGAAAAGGAGCATGGCACCCCAAGGTGACACGCTTGGGCGTATATACCCCTTCTTCAGGAGATCCTCAAGCTACAATTGCAGTTCTTTCAGCTCTGGCGTACTCATTCTGTAAGGAGATTTCGACACTGGAGTTGCTCCAGGTATCAATTTTACAGAGAAGTCAATATCTCTTTTCGGAGGTAGTCCGGGTACCTCCTGAAATACATCTTCAAACTCCTTTAGTATCGCTTGATCTCCAATCTTTGAGACCTCATCCTTAGATGCTTCCTCCACATGGGCTGCAAATAATTGACAGCCTTTCCTGTAGCACTTCTTCAGTTGCATTGCTGATATTTCTTTGATAGCAATAGCTCTGGGAATTTCTTGGACTTTTTTTCGATTTCCTTCCTCATCCAGGCAAGTGAATTCCTTGCTATGACAGTCCAATATGGCATGGTGTTGGTCCAACCAGTCCACCCCAATTAGACAATCATAAGAACCTAAAGGCAGAATGTTCAATTCAACCATTGTGCTCAGTCCATTCATGTCCACAGGACAGAACTTAACCAACTCAGTGACTTTTCTCTTGGTTCCTATAGGCAACTGCACTAACCAACCAAGACTTTTCATTTTTTCTTCTCGAAAATTGTAAACTTTCCACCAGTATAGGATCTATATAACTATGTCTAGCCCCTGAATCAATTAAAATAGTAAAGGCATGGTTTTTTATCATACCTTCTACTTCAATCATGTGCGACTGATATTTAGCTTGCTTGTTGTCCAGGGCTGCATAGATCCTTGGCATTCTACTGCCCATGTCCTCCACTGTTTCATCCTGTTGTACATTGTGGACATCTCTCACTTTATCATTTCTGCAGGGGAAATATATGTACCTATGGTTCCATTTACAACCCCAACATTCCATAGGTGGTGGTCTTGACATTTTCCCTCCCACTTCATCCTTCCTGGGCTCTCTAAAAGATGGTTGTCCCTAAGGACTATTTTTGAAAAAGGGTGGCTTAGTTCCCTTCTTCCTCTGATCCATATGAAATTTATTCTTGTATTCCCAAGCCTTCCTGAAAGTAGGCTTCTCTCTTTGCTTCTCATATAATCATTTCACCCTCCTTATCATTTCTTCCATAGTCTCAGGTCATCATATTGAATATTGTCCCCAATGGAAGGTGGAAATCCACTTAGATACCTCTGAATCTTGACAGTCTCATCTTTGATGAACGAAACATACTTCATCAATTCCAAAAATCTTCGTTCGTATTCATCAATGGTCATGCTTCCCATCTTGAGTTCAAAGAACTCTTTCAGCTTTCTTTCATAGTATATTTTAGTAAAGTATTTCTTCTTGAAATACATCTTGAATTCTTTCCAAGTGATATCTTTCTCTCTAATGTGTTTCACCTACACAAACTGATCCCACCACATGGATGTTTTTCCTTTCAGTTGATACATCACAATTCTTCCTTCTGCATGAGAGGAATAATTTTGCAGTTGGAAATATTTCCTCATTCCAAGAAACCATGTTTCAACATCTTCGTCCTTCTTGTGTTCTCCATCAAATGTAGGAGGCTTAATCTTGTTCATTTCACCCTTCAGTTCATCCACTCCAGATATCCTGTGCTTTCTGGTAGGAGATGGGCTTGAACTACTGTGTGCCCTCCTCTTGGAGTGACCTTGGGAGTGATGATGGTGTCTACCAACACTCCTTGATCTTCTTCCCTCAGAAGTCTGGTGACTCCCTGTTTTTCTTGAGTCTCTCTCCTTGTCCAACTTCTTTTCTATTCTCTCGAGACTCTTTATCAACTTTAAGTTGAATTATCTGTGTTGTTCCTTAGCTTTCATGAGCTTTCTTCTATCTTTCTCGATGAGTCTAGGTATCTTTCTGCAATCGTTCAATGATTTTCATCGTATTCCCTTCCTTATCGAACTCTTCTCCATGTCCATTGGAGTTCGATCCTTCAACTCCTAGATGGACATCCATTCCTTTTGCTTCATCCTTGGAACTGGAAGCAGTCCATGCCTCTTCCATTTATTTTGCACTTAGTGGAAATTCTACTTGGTTCTGGCACTTGTTAAACTTTTGCAAACACAATATGTAGACAACCAGAATTTTTCAGGCCATTGTTCCTTAACAAATTCCACAGCATTCATAAACAAATCTGATTCAAGAAAACGTTATGTTTTCATTCTCTGTGATTCTCGTTCAATTAAGAATCCCCACAGATTTCTTCTTTCGAAGCTCTACTCTGCTATTTTTTTGGGCATTAGCCCCTTTCTCTTAGTTCCCAACCCACGTGACCATGGGTCATGACCAAGCGCTAGATAAATTAGCGTGTACTTGGGCCTTCGGCCTCAGAATTTTCAAAGAACAACACAATAGTCTCTCGGAGTTTTGAGTTACTGAATTCATGCAATAGGGTAGATCAACGGTCCACGTCTACCCAACATCCTACAACTGACACTCATTGTGGAACCTTAGGCGTCTGAGTTCCGGGACTTTGGGAATTCAGAAGATTTCACATCCACACACCCCGAACCATTAATCTCCAAACACTTCCACATCACCTCAGGTGACGTTATTACATCACTCACTTAACATTTTCCCAATTGCGGGGGCATGCAACGATGGTTTGGAGTAACCCGCCTTTCATCCCACAATTCTCCTGATGCTAACATGTAACCCTTCAGTGAAACCACGGTTTGGATTGCGAGACCGCCTTGGAGAATTAGCTTCCGTGCAACTTGGGTTCTCGCAATGCCTTCTAGCCATTGATCTTGATGTGTCGTGATCAATGCCACTGTGTGTCCTCCAACATGTAACTACGTTACGTAACCTCATGTGACACTAAACCTGCTCACACAGGATGCCACATGGCAACATACTAGCGACTGACACGTGGCCCATTTGGATGGGTGACACTTGTCACATTCCAAATGCCATTTCAACCTTCCACGATTCAAAATCCACTTACACTTGGCACACAACCCATGTGTCCACATCACCTCCGAGTGACGTCAGTATGACTCACCACTTCGGCTCTTCGGGCTTTGAGAGTTTCAACTCCTCCATGCTCGCTTTTTCCTGGAGCTCTTTCTCTTGGAGTTCACGATCTACCGATGCGTGTCCTTCATAATCGGATGGTTGTGATCTACTTCGGGACTTTGGGAGTTTGTGCCTCAGTGCATTCCACTTCTCCTGATTGTTGAACTCCAAAAGGATTCCAAGATAACCTTCCTACACCTTCCTCAAATCTGACGGTCATAAAGGACTTTCCTTTTTCCCAAATAGATCCTACGGCTCCAATACCCCAAGTGTTGAGCGCTCTCTCTCTGTGGTCAAATACCACACTGTCTGTGGTTTTATTCTACCGCTACTCCTCCTAGGCTTCATAACATGGCCAAGTAACGCCTTGTCACTCAGAAACACTCTAAGGTTCAAAATTGGTTCCCCCAAACACCATTTCCACTCGAAACCTTGGGTCCAATGACCACTTATCTGGCCCATCTAGGCTCAGCGTTGAAACTATGGCTCTGATTCCATATTGTAACGTCCTCGTCCATCAACCCCACTATCGGGAAACGCTACTACGCAGAAACATTCTCATACTTAACAGTAATTCATAATTGCAACAGAATACATGATAATATTGCAAGCATCACAGACATGCATTATAATTGAAATTAAACACATAATGATAGTTATCTTTGAAACTGTAGTAACTCCACCAACTACGTCCAAACCTTCCACGAACCTCCCAGCCTTAGACCATGTTTCTCATCACGCTTAGCACTGGGTCACCCCCGAGCTGGGACTAAGCTCCACCCTGGGCAAGGGAATCTTAGACTTATAGGCCGAGTTTACAGGAAAACTGTACAAAGCAACCGAAAGGATTTTCTCCAGGAGCCTTCTTACAGCCACTACTCACAGACTCTCATTCCCCACATGCTTGTTCTAGATGGGAGTATACAACTTCACAAGCACACTCCATCGGTGCTTCACCTCCATCTCTGGGTCTTGGCAATAGGCCGAATCAAGAATTCTCAGAGCTCCATAGCTGGTGCTAGGCTCTCTCTGTGAGAAAACCACTTCCTATTAGACTCTCTCACCTGGAGAGAGTTGCTCACAAGCCTGACAACCTCCCTCTTCTACCACGGGCCTAACAACCTGGTTCTTCAACCATTTTACAACTCAATTCCCACAAGTTCAGGATAAAAGCAACAACAACAACTTTCGGTTAACTCACGGGCAACAACAACAACAAGAAAATTGGGTGTGAACGTCCAAAAAATGGCAACAGGCCACTAAGACATAGCATGGTTCAGATAACACCGGTTTCAGGATGTGTGACAAGCAATCCATGCAGAGGTTGAACGCAGACTCAATGGTTCAGATAGAGGTTGCACCGGCTTCTCAGGAAAACATCATAGGCTTCAGGTTTCAGCGCTGTGTGCATGAATATTTCAAAAGGTCCAATACAGAGGCCACGGGATTCAAAGAAATACATTGGTTAGCTTCCCGGTTCTCGTTGTCAGGGTGCATGACAAGAAAATTAAGCAGAGTTCGATGATGGAGGCCAAACGCAGAGACCAGACGAAATTCACGGTTTCAGACAACTGACGGTGGAATGGAGAAAAAAACCCCATCACGGCTCATTTCTTCGATTAAATTGCATGTGCCTCAACTGACACATGTCTCCCATGAAGATGCATTCCCTCCATCAAGTATGTGTTCCCTTTTGCACACATTGGAGCTGCATGCATTGCCTCTCCCAAGACTTATTAGGATAAAAACATGTTTGTCACACAACTTTGGAATAATAATAAAATATTGTTCTCAAGGACTTAAGCCCCTAAGCTTAGCCCCTCTTTCCAACCTTTCAGCCCCTTTTCCCTTACCCACCCTGTGGAAGCTTAGTTCCCCATCAGTCTTTCTTCGTGGTCGGTTTGCACGCAATGATGTTTAACCTTTATTAATGTTCTACATATTACATATACAAAAACAGGCTCCTAGCCTTTAACACTTAGGCTCTCCGGCCTAATAAACACATAAGCCCACTAGTTTATCAATACCCGGCTCACTAGCCTACAAAACATGATTACAATTCATAATATAACTGGGGCACTACTGGGGGATATTACACTGCCAACACATAGTTATCATATATATGAATATTTTCAATATCCCTCTCCAAAGCACATTTAATCGAAACTTTGAAGGGTATTAATTCAACATAATTATTTGAGCCTTCCCCCACTACAACAAAACAAGTCATTGGAACTGAATTTCAGAGCATTTTTTCAAGTTGGAGCATTTTTCCAATGTAAGAGTAGATGTTAAAGTGCTTTTCATATTTAATAGAGACTTTAGCATCAACTTTAGTGTCAATTTTAGCACTGGGTTTAGCATTGGGTTTAACGTAAGGTTTATCATAGATTTAATGCTAATTGTCTATTTAAATTTATGGAAATAAAAATGGAAATAGTTAAAAATGAAAAACATAAAAAAAATGCTAAGGAAATACTGGGAATGGAACACAAATCACTTGCCCAAAGGCAGGAATTCTACTTGAGCTACTTTCCCACAAAGATCTATGATATAAAGTGCAAATATAACCTGAAACTAAACTAACCTAATGCAAATTAAAATTTATGGAAATAGAAATAGAAAATGGTAAAAAAATAATTAAAAAAATAAACAAAATTGAAAATGGTAAGGGAATGATGGGAATTTCAACCTAAATAAATTGCCAAAGGCAAGAACTCTACTTGAGTTACATCCACCAAAAAATCTATCATTAAAAGTATATATCTAAATTTGAGCTAGCCTAACTTATGTATGCATACAAGTGAATAATAAAGATTTAAAATAAATATTACCATTTAATACTAAAAGTAAGTATTGATACATACATGAGTGATAGGATTTGAACCTAGATTCCTTACAAGAATGAAAGGGTCTTCCTTAGGCCACACCCATGAACTAGATTTTCCATTAAACAAACATGAAAGGAAGGAGGAGAAGGGAAGAGAAATCCATTACTTTTCTCATTGAGGTTCCTCCATGAAACCCTAGCTTACATTGATGAAACCTTAAAACAAGTACAACATAAGAACAATACACATTATCAAATCAATAAAATAAAATAAAAGTAAAGGAGGAGAAGGGAAGGGAGAAGCCATTACCTTCATCGTGGAGGTTCCTCCATGAAAAAATAGCCTCCATTCATGAAACTCTAAACCTGCAACAACAAGACAACAATAACATTAGAAAATCAATAAAGGAGAAGAAGGAAGGAAGGAGAAGGGAAGGGATACTCCATTGCTTTCCTCATTGAGCTTCCTCCTTGAAACATAAATCATAGCCTCCATGAGGATGAAACATTAAAGGAGAAAGGAAAAGGGAGGAAAAGAGAGGAGGAAATGAGAGAAAGTGAGAAAAACAAATTAGAGAGTAGGGTTTTTTGTGAGGGAAAATAAAATATTTTAATTAAACTAATAGAAATACCCTCACACCCATGAGGATTAAGGTGATTGAATTATTATTGTTTCTTGATCTTTCTTAAATTTGTTTTT
>JZKD02S1950934.1:141657-191776 GCA_000966675.3 Picea glauca
CTTAGAAATTCTTCTGTGCATTTCTTGGTCCACACAAACTTCTTTCTCTTCTTATGTAATTCCGTAATCGGATTTTCTATCTTCAAAGAACCCTCGACAAACCCTCGATAATATCCTGCTAAACCCATGAAGCTACGCACTTTTGGGACATTCGTCAGTGCAGGCCACTCCATAATAACCTCTTCCTTCATTGGATCCACAATAATGCCTTCACCAGAGATAACATGCCCTAAGAAAAGATAAGTGTGAAAATTCATCTTGATCTTCCATCATCTGAGAAAATAGCAAATGTCATCAAGGAATACTCGATAGTAGTCAAGCAGAGTCTCCACAACCCATCCTTCTTCCATATGAAATTAACAGGATCACTCCAAGGCTATACACTTGGATGTTTAAGTATTAGGTCCAACAATTCCTTTAGTTTCACTTTAAACTCTTGTAACTCAGGGGTCGACATCCGATAAGGATTTCTTGCCACTGGTTTAGTTCCAGGTTTTAGGTCGATGGTAAATTCCATCTTAGCTTCAGGCAACACACCTGGTAATTTCTTCTGGGAATCACATCCGCAAACTCTCGTACTACTGGAAGGTCTTCTAATCCTTCTTCCATGCCCTTTACATTTGATGCTAAGTATGCATATAAATTTCATCATTGCACATGCTCTCTTGTAGATGTAGGGAAGAAATGAACCTCAGGGATGCACCTTGTTTTCTTCCTACAATCACATTTATATGTCCTCCATCGTCGGTCCAACTCAACCGCCTCATATTATCCTTGAGTATCGCATCATGCAATTCCCACCAATCCATATTGATCATGTCACCAAGATCTTAAGATCATGATGTAGGTTGGACTTCATTACACTATCCCCAGGTTCAAGCGACAACGAGCGACAGTTCATATCCCTTCCTCCAACCATCTGGTTGGTACCCGAAGCCACATTGATGAATCAAACTCGTCTTGTTGAAGCCCTTACCAAATCCCTTTAGCATGGTACTAGAATTAGTGCTCTCTGTAGCACCGAGGTCTAAAAAATACTAAAAGTTCATTGGCAATGGCACCTGATACCTCGAGCACAGTGGAATGGTGCTTGTCCTTGCGGTTATTTACCACGGTCATGAATCCTATGGGCCTTTCCCATCTCCACCATGTAGTGTGTCCTGTTGACTCAACCGCTCTAGCCCTTTTAACAGGACAGTCTTGCTGGTAAGGTGACTCTCCACATGTCCATTCCCCACCTCCGGTCCAGTACTCCTGAAGATGAATTCTAGTGGTGCTTCCACGGAGGTGGTGGTTCCCTTTAGGGAGCCCTATTCTAAGGAACCTATTGTCAAGGTGTCATGAACAAGGGTCCTATAGATGTATCTTGATACCAAGAGGTATGGTCTAGATGACGTCTGATGTTGTTGCGCACCAAACTTTTTTAGTCCAGACAGTCTTGTAGGAGTCTTACCCGAAATCCCGCGGTTAAATATTCCTTATCTAAGAGGCCTACTGAATTGGATCGTGCAACTTCTGAGGAATTTATATCCTCACCTTCACACGAAACTGGAGTTAAATCTGGTCATGAATTTGTTGATCTCCATCTTCTTCGTGTTTATATGCGAGGCATACTGAAGTAGCTCCATAAATATGGTCTCATAATCCAACACCATACAACCACCCTGTCATAAGGTGCTAAACTCATTGAGTTGGTGCTCAATGAATTCCTCTGAAAACTACTTCTCTTGAAACCATTCCCCTAACATGGCTTCATCGACCATGTTTAGCTTAGGTAGGAGAGTCTTCCTCCATAGAAGAGTGCTCCCCTNTGCTAAACCCATGAAGCTACGCACTTTTGGGACATTCGTCAGTGCAGGCCACTCCATAATAACCTCTTCCTTCATTGGATCCACAATAATGCCTTCACCAGAGATAACATGCCCTAAGAAAAGATAAGTGTGAAAATTCATCTTGATCTTCCATCATCTGAGAAAATAGCAAATGTCATCAAGGAATACTCGATAGTAGTCAAGCAGAGTCTCCACAACCCATCCTTCTTCCATATGAAATTAACAGGATCACTCCAAGGCTATACACTTGGATGTTTAAGTATTAGGTCCAACAATTCCTTTAGTTTCACTTTAAACTCTTGTAACTCAGGGGTCGACATCCGATAAGGATTTCTTGCCACTGGTTTAGTTCCAGGTTTTAGGTCGATGGTAAATTCCATCTTAGCTTCAGGCAACACACCTGGTAATTTCTTCTGGGAATCACATCCGCAAACTCTCGTACTACTGGAAGGTCTTCTAATCCTTCTTCCATGCCCTTTACATTTGATGCTAAGTATGCATATAAATTTCATCATTGCACATGCTCTCTTGTAGATGTAGGGAAGAAATGAACCTCAGGGATGCACCTTGTTTTCTTCCTACAATCACATTTATATGTCCTCCATCGTCGGTCCAACTCAACCGCCTCATATTATCCTTGAGTATCGCATCATGCAATTCCCACCAATCCATATTGATCATGTCACCAAGATCTTAAGATCATGATGTAGGTTGGACTTCATTACACTATCCCCAGGTTCAAGCGACAACGAGCGACAGTTCATATCCCTTCCTCCAACCATCTGGTTGGTACCCGAAGCCACATTGATGAATCAAACTCGTCTTGTTGAAGCCCTTACCAAATCCCTTTAGCATGGTACTAGAATTAGTGCTCTCTGTAGCACCGAGGTCTAAAAAATACTAAAAGTTCATTGGCAATGGCACCTGATACCTCGAGCACAGTGGAATGGTGCTTGTCCTTGCGGTTATTTACCACGGTCATGAATCCTATGGGCCTTTCCCATCTCCACCATGTAGTGTGTCCTGTTGACTCAACCGCTCTAGCCCTTTTAACAGGACAGTCTTGCTGGTAAGGTGACTCTCCACATGTCCATTCCCCACCTCCGGTCCAGTACTCCTGAAGATGAATGCTAGTGGTGCTTCCACGGAGGTGGTGGTTCCCTTTAGGGAGCCCTATGCTAAGGAACCTATTGTCAAGGTGTCGTGAACAAGGGTCCTATAGATGTATCTTGATACCAAGAGGTATGGTCTAGATGACGTCTGATGTTGTTGCGCACCAAACGTTTTTAGTCCAGACAGTCTTGTAGGAGTCTTACCCGAAATCCCGCGGTTAAATATTCCTTATCTAAGAGACCTACTGAACTGGATCGTGCAACTTCTGAGGAATTTATATCCTCACCTTCACACGAAACTGGAGTTAAATCTGGTCATGAATTTGTTGATCTCCATCTTATTCGTGTTTATATGCGGGGCATACTGAAGTAGCTCCATAAATATGGTCTCATAATCCAACACCATACAACCACCCTGTCATAAGGTGCTAAACTCATTGAGTTGGTGCTCAATGAATCCCTCTGAAAACTACTTCTCTTGAAACCACTCCCCTAACATGGCTTCATCGACCATGTTTATCTTAGGTAGGAGAGTCTTCCTCCATAGAAGAGTGCTCCCCTTTATCTGAAGACCACCTATGTGGACCTTCGTGTTGGAGGTCAAAATCGCGAAGCACAAAGCTCATCTCCTTGCTCTCCAGCCATGTCTTAGCGGTTGAGCCATTTGTGGTACTCGTGAACTCGAGAACATAACCCTCTCAAGTTTTTCGTGAAGGATATCAATATTAGTTGGGGCATGTAGTGGACCCTCAGGCGTACAGGTGCCCTGGCCTTATCTCAGCAAAGACGGTAAGTTAAGGCCTCTGGCATTTCCCTGGAAGGGCCCTGTCGGACCCAACACATCTCGTGTGACAATCCTCTCATGCTCATGACTTGTTCCACTCCTTGGGGGTTGGACCCCTCTAGCATGGGTGCTACTAGAGGTCTCGTGCATCTTCCCCTGACACCATGTCACGAATCTCTTCGATGTCCTCTAACCGTGATTACTGCAAGGATAGGTTAATAATTCAATTAGTGTTGATTATAAATCAAGGGATTAATTCAATGGAAGGCATGGCTATCCATAGTCGGAACCCTCTCTGATACCATATGTAATGACCCCRCTGTTATGACAACAAAATCTACAATACAACAGGTAAACATACCATATGTAAGGACCCCACCATTATGACAACAAAAGCTACAATACAACTGGTAATTTTTTTTTTTTGCGTTAGGAACAACACACCWCAAATAACAACGACATCAATGACACATCATCCCAAGATCATCAAGACGCCATAGAATTCTAATAACCAACATATGTAACTTAAAATTTCAAGGCGTAAGAGAATTAAATCCTAAATCAATCGTATAAGGTCACCCTAGACGACGCAATTGCACGATTTTATTTTACTCCARGGCGCAAGGGAAACATCTATTTACTCCAGACGCGCACTTAACCCCAACAAGAAATCAACAATAAACTATAAYTATTCCATGGTGTGTGTGTGATCCCATTACTAGATAACATAATTAATCGTCAATCGTTGCACAAGAGTAAAACCATCAATTATTTCATGGCGCAACAAGCTATCCACTCGATGATMTTGCATCAGTATTAATTACATACTCAAMAATCAACATTTAATTATGGACGCATGAAATCACATGCATTAATTTAAGGGTGCAATCAACCTTTCATACCAATAGACCAGATGATCAATTGCACATATGAAATGAGAATCCACAAGAGCTAGAGCGTAGTGGTGAACTAATCACATGGTCGATCGACATTAGGTTAAGGCACAAGAATATAACAAATCTAATTCAAGCACGCATCCACATCATTTTAAGGTTGCGAGTATAAACCACCTTATCATTCAACAATCACTAATTAATCGTTGTCGAAGGTTAAGTAGGTTTTGATTCAATCCAACAACAAAAATATTTAGGGGCGCAAGGAAATCTAGTTATTAAACCATCAACAAAAACAATGTAAAGGCGTTAGAAAATAATTTAAAATACATAAGGAAAATCTTCATAACACGCATGGTCCGATGACCAACACCCACTCCTTGCATCAAGTTGTCGTTGCACGCAAGAGGTTTAATAAATATATACCTAACACGTTAAAATTAAAAATAATTGCGTACAAGGATTTTAGTTCATTCATCGACGCTGAAGGGCCAATGCGCAAAGACACTACCCTTTCTGCCTTCCTACTAAAGTATCTAAAAATCACACATACATAAAAGTACACTCGCGCAAAATCCGCGCTTCCAAAAAATCATACAATACCTTATAAGGATGCCAAAGTAAAACTCGCCCTTAATTTCATGGTGCAAGGAAATTAACTACTCCTCTAGTCAGCATCAAAATTAAATTAAGGCACGAGAACGACCATAATGTAATTTCATAGCCCGTGGAACTCAACAACTTACATCATCTTTGTTTAAGGCGCACGACAGGTTAATTGACTACAGAGTTCCACTATTATGCCTTGCCTTAACTTAGATTCAAGGGAGAAACTTGACTAGCTACCCTAAAAAAATATGCACAGATATAACTAACTTCAAGCAGCAAGGTTTGTTTCATCTCTCCTGTTCAAACCTGGTGTGGAAGCATTATGAAGTCCCCTGCCCAAAGGTTCAATGTACACACCATTATATATCATTGAGGGTTTATAAAATCATGACCCTTGACGTAGAGATCTAAATCTTTTAAATCCTAACTCCTGTAACAACAACAACTCTTTCACATGCATAATAAATCTCCCTTTCTATACCTAAATCACCAATTCCACCTGGTTCACCATTGAGGACCATAATTAACTATGGACACGCTAAGGAGATCATTGGTACAAGGAGAATCAAAATGAAATAAGGGAGGGTTGACCCACCGCCACTCCCTGCATTCACGCAACCTTGCCGAGGAGCATATGACAAACATTGTCATAGAAATTAGAGGCTCATGCCATCTTAGCCAGGTGATAGGCGGATCATTGAAGGCATAAAAATAGAATTCCATGGTAGAGGAACCCAAGAGTGCTTGTGTTCTAAAATTATTGGTTGCACCAGAAACAGATTCGCTGAGGGAACGTGCATTGTGCCATCGACAGTTAGAGTTTCTGGCTGAAATCTTGGGGCTAGGAACACGAGGGAACCTCACAGTGTACCATCGAGGGAGGCTCCTACACTGTGCATACGGGATAGCCGCCCGCTGCCAAATATGCAGACATTCAGCTGTGCCTAAAATGAATCAATAGGCAGTCAATACTCTATTAATTTCTGGAATATAATGGATAGGATAGCTGGAAAAATAACCCATCACTTGAGTGGAACGCCATGGGGGATGGGAATAAAATATGCAGGAATAAGAATGAAAGTATTTAAGAAGAGAAGTGAAATAGGACCTTTATGTATGCTTTCTTTCAATCCACATGAACCAGTAGGCATTATGACAGGCCCAAATTCCCTTCTTTCAAAATGAGGGTGGGAGAGGGCACAAGCTCCCAAGGTACCTAGTCTTGTAATTTCGTCGTTGCTTATTCCCGTTGGGATGAAACGTTTGGCGTTTTCTTCTTCTTGGTTGGCTAAAATTATCACACCCAAGATTTTATAGTAAGTGAAGGGTACAAAATAATAGTAAATGGAGCACACTACACGTTCTCGGTTGCAGAATAATTTCATTGAGGATAACCCATGAGGAAGAAGACGAGGGGAGTGGTCTTCACTCACTTAAAGATATTAGCATGGAGCTGGGAAAAAGTCAAAGGAAGGTAGAAATCACTGCTGGGTGAGGCACCAGATAAAAATCCACTAAGGCGTGCTAGCTCAGAGCTTCGCCTTCTATACACAGAGAAAAATAAACCAGGAAAACGTAGAGAAGCTTCTTGGGTTGAAGTTTTGGGCATTAGAAATTCATTAATCTAGTTAATAAACTTTCTTTTAAAGGGAAGGGTCTTCTGTGTTTAAAATCCTAATCATTGATGAATTGTATTATATAAATAATTCAATCTAATCCAGTGGTTGAACTGTTATTCATTAAATTCCTGATATGCATTAAGAGAATATTCGTTCAAGAAAATTGAAGCAATAATGCATTTCCCTGTAAATTACAGTTCCATAAAATTTACTTCCTATTGCCAGTAAGAAACAATTTAAAATATGAATGCTTCTAGTCTGTAAACAACAACTTCATAATTTATCCATGAGCTACATTTTAAAGCAAGGTTTAGAGATTTCAACGTTTAAGAAATTGGATGGTTAAACTCAAACCCTGTGGGTTTGCTAGGGAGAAGACGAGCGTTTTTATCAAATTAATCCTTACTCTCAAGCAAGGGTTGTGGAAGGGAGACAATGGTTAAAAGTTTAATTCAAGAGAGGAAATCCATCTAAGTTATTCGAAACTAACCACATCAAGCAAGCATGCCCAAACATCAGAACTCCATTCACATTTCATCCATATATATATATATATATATATATATATACTTAACTAATTTACAACTGAAATTTAAAACATGGGTACCTTAACCAGCGGACGGACTTGTCGATGATCTTCGGCTATTGGAGATCCTCCCTGCTACCGCTTTATAATAGTTGATACATCACTGGTACCTCCCAAACAACACTAGGGGTACTCTTCTTCCCCCCTGAGCCCCCCGCGCCGCAAAGAGGACACACACACAATACCAGAGAATGCTAGCTCCCAGCTCTCCTCGCAAGGTCGAGCTACCACTCGTTGTCTGAGCTGGGTATCCCAACTCCCACAAGGAAACTTCGTTCAAGATAAAAATCCAGCAGCATAACCTTACGCATACCAGACATGATACATACTCCTCCTCAACCATCCTTTTTATAGAGTTTTCTTAGTGACTAGTTTCCCAAACCCTCATTAGATTATTTTCATTAAATTTAATTAGGATAAACCTCCCCCGTACACATGTCACCTGATCCCTTAGCTCCACCAGAAATTAATTAATTCAATTTTTCTTTTTCCCCTCACCCACCTAAAAGTGTTCCTAAAAATGATCCTCGATGTCCCTTTATTCCCTCACATTTCTTAAATGACTAACTCCTTACTTAAATCCTAGTTGAGTTCACAAATAGAAAGTTCCAAAGGCTAGATTCCCTACTAAGTTATACATTCCCCTTTTTCCTTAAGTTTCCCCTTTTCTTTAAGTTCCACTTTTTATCTAAGTTCAAAATTAACAAGTCTAGACATGAACAACAATTTACCCTTATAATAATTTAATCCTTCATTAAAATTTTACTTTAATTATTAATGTTTTAATTTTATTTACCCCCTTCTTGTTACATGTCAATTTAGTTTTTTTTTTGTTCACATGTTCTACTTAGACCTAGGTTTTAAATTCACTAGGCAGCGATAATTTTTAAGGGAAAATTTGTTATTAAACTTTACTCATACGTTCATTCATTTTAAGGTCGACCACTTCCTAAGGAGGCATAGTTTTCTAGGTACTAGGTTTATTAACTTACCCAGGTTAAAATCGTGGCGTGCCCTTCAAGACGCGCTACGTGGTCCAAGGGTGCCACTCGTTTTCATTCATGTTTTATTTGTGCGATATGCCCTTCAGGACACACTATGTGCTCCAAGGGTTCCACTCGCCTCTTGAATGAATTTGGTAGACGTAAAACCCCTAGAGTCAACACTCCCTCAGGTGACCTTGTGGGAGACTAAGGGCTTCTAAGGAATAAGGACCCTTACTTATTGTGTGCCCCTTAGAATCTCCATGAGTAACTATCTTAGTCTTCCCTCACGACATCATGGATCTCTCAAACTAGGTAATCGTTAACTTATATTTCGAGCCATGACAGGAGTGCTAGTAGGTTGTGGCAAGGATGTTTCCACACCTCTCCCTCAATATCTCTGGTTTTCATGCATGACCCCTTTACTCCAAATGTGAGTTTTATTAGCAATCTATCGTCAGCCTGCATCCATCAATGAAACATGTCAGTGATAACAATCAACATCCTAATATCTAGTAATGTGTCACATATGTAATATCAAAACATTCAAACCATAATCGTTCACTCCCTGACTCAATCCAGATTCCAAGGGGATCCATCGATTTCATCAACATCCTTAAATTTCTAAAGTCCTACACAGTCAGGAAACCAGTCAATAGCACATGTCGATATAAATATCATAAAATAACGTATCATCAAATCCACAAGCATCATCATGTTCCATAATTGAATCATTCAATCATATAGTGAACCGGATCACTTGCACACAAGTGTCCACAAGAATAAGTCACATAGGGTGTGCGCAAGAGTGTGATGTTACTGGGAAAAACCAACATTCCTTTGAGCATTTTGCTCTCTTATTGTCTTATTCAATCCGAATAAAAGGTTACATGTCTAACCTTGGTCCACACCTAAGACAAAATCGACGCCATACCCTCTTTCATGCACAATAACAACCCTATAGCCAATTTGGCTTACATATGGATAACCAACAACCTACAATTACACATGCATTAACTTGTATAAGTGCATTCTACGATTACCCTTTACAATATTACAACACACCTCTTTATATGCTTTACAACAGGAAAACCCTAAAGATTGGCTCCCAAAGATGATTACAAATCCATGCATATCATTGGCTATAGGGTTGTTCTTGTGCAGGCAAGAGGGTATGATGTCGATTGCGTCTTAGGTGTGGACCAAGGTTAGACATGTAATCTTTTAGTCAAATTGAATAAGATAACAAGAGAGAAAAATGCTCAAAGGAATGTTGGTTTTTCCCGGTTAAGGGTTCCAGGGTAAAATATCGATGTACTATGTGATTTCTTGTGTCATTTTCATTCTTCATTAAATTCTTCTTCTCTTTTGATAGGATTAGTGTGGAAGTGCCCTACATTTCCTGACAATTGTGGGGTATCTAGTTCACTTGAAACTCTTAGATATTTGAGGGAAAACAAATTTCTACATTCCAAGTCTAGTCACAAGTTAACCCATTAGTGACTCATTGCAAAATGCCAATCAAATAGGGAATCCCTTGCTAGGTTGGTGATTTGGTTATAGATTTAGTACTGCTAGAGGGATCCCATATTTCTCAATTTCTCATTGTATAACATTTATAGTAGGTTTGGGGAACTACGTTATTAGCTTCCTTTTTTGTTTCAATTTACCTTTTTAATGCCTTTTTTTTGTAGTTTTGGTGAAAATGTAGTGTTATTTCATGGGATGGCATTAAATTCATCATTACTTCACAAGTTGGCTCTAAACACATTACCACTTGCACCATATTTATCACTAACTTTAGCGTCAGTTTTAGTGCCAGGTTTATCATTGAGTTACCTAAGTAACTAAATAAAAGTTGGGAGGGGGGAGATTTTTCAAAAACAAATTTAAGAAAGATCAAGAAACAATAATAATTCAATCACCTTAATCCTCATGGGTGTGAGGGTATTTCTATTAGCTTAATTAAAATATTTTATTTTCCCTCACAAAAATCCCTACTCTCTAATTTGTTTTTCTCACTTTCTCTCATTTCCTCCTCTCTTTTCCTTTCTCCTTTAATGTTTCATCCTCATGGAGGCTATGATTTATGTTTCAAGGAGGAAGCTCCATGAGGAAAGCAATGGAGTATCCCTTCCCTTCTCCTTCCTTCTTTTCCTTTATTGATTTTTTAATGTTATTGTTGTCTTGTTGTTGCATGTTTAGAGTTTCATGAATGGAGGCTATTTTTTCATGGAGGAACCTCCACGATGAAGGTAATGGCTTCTCCCTTCCCTTCTCCTCCTTTACTTTACTTTTATTTTATTGATTTTCTAATGTGTATTGTTCTTATGTTGTACTTGTTTTAAGGTTTCATCAATGGAAGCTAGGGTTTCATGGAGGAACCTCCATGAGAAAAGTAATGGATTTCTCTTCCCTTCTCCCCCTTCCTTTCATGTTTGTTTAATGCCAAATATAGTTCACGGGTGTGGCCTAAGGAAGACCCTTTCATTCTTGTAAGGAATCTAGTTTCAAATCCTAACACTCATGTATGTATCAATACTTAATACTTACTTTTAGTATTAAATGCTAATATTTATTTCAAATCTTTATTATTCACTTGTCTCTATAAATAAGTTCGGCTAGCTCAATTTTAGATATACTCTTTTAATGATATATTTTTTGGTGGATGTAACTCAAGTAGAGTTCTTTCCTTTTGGCAATTTATTTAGGTTGAAATTCCCATCATTCCCTCACCATTTTCAATTTTGTTTATTTTTTTAATTTATTTTTTTACCATTTTCTATTTCTATTTCCATAAATTTTAATTTGCATTAGGTTAGTTTAGTTTCAGTTTATATTTGCACTTTATATTATAGATCTTTGTGGGAAAGTAGCTCAAGTAGAATTCCTACCTTTGGGCAAGTGATTTGGGTTCCATTCCCAGTATTTCCTTACCATTTTTTTTAATGTTTTTCATTTTTAACTATTTCCATTTTTATTTCCATAAATTTAATTTAGAGATAATTAGCATTAAATCTACGATAAACCTTACGTTAAACCCAATGCTAAACCCAATGCTACACTAAAGTTGATGCTAAAGTCTCTATTAAATATGAAAATCACTTTAACATCTACTCCTACATCGGAAAAATGCTCCAACTTGAAAAAATGCTCTAAAATTCAATTCCAATGACTTGTTTTGTTGTAGTGGGGGAAGGCTCAAATAATTATGTTGAATTAATACCCTTGAAAATTTCGATTAAATGTGCTTTGGAGAGGGATATTGAAAATATTCAAATATATGATAACTATATGTTGGCAGTGTAATATCCCCTGGTAGTGCCCTAGTTATATTATGAATTGTAATAATTTTTTGTAGGTTGGTGAGCCGAGTATTGATAAGCTAGTGGGCTTATGTGTTTATCAGGCCGGAGAGCCTAAGTTTTAAAATCCAGGAGCCTGTTTTTGTATATGTAATATGTAAAACATTAATAAAGGTTAAACATCGTTGCGTGAAGACCGACCACGAAGAAAGAGTGATGGGGAACTAAGCTTCCACAGGGTGGGTAAGGGAAAAGGGGCTGAAAGGTTGGAAAGAGGGGCTAAGATTAGGGGCTTAAGTCCTTGAGAATAATATTTTATTATTATTCCAAAGTTGTGTGACAAACATGTTTTTATCCTAATAAGTCTTGGGAGAGGCAATGTATGTAGCTCCAACATGTGCAAAAGGGAACGCATACTTGATGGAGGCCATGCAGCTTCATGGGAGACATGTGTCGGCTGAGGCACATGCAATTTAAATGAAGAGTTGAGCCATGATGGGGGTTTGTTCTCTATTCTGTTGTCAGCTATCTGAAATCGTGAATTCTGTCTGGTCTTTGCGTTTGGCCTCTATCATCGACCTTTGCTTAATTTTCTTGTCACACACCCTGAAAACGAGAACCGGGAAGCCGACCAATGTATTTCTCTAAATCTTGTGGCCTCTGTATTGGAACTTTTGAAATATTCATGCACACAGCTCTGAAACCTGAAGCCTATGATGTTTTCCTGAGAAGTCGACACAACCTCTATCTGAACCATTGAGTCTGCGTTCGACCTCTGCATGGATTGATTGTCACACATCCTGAAACTGGTGTTACCTGAACCATGTTGTGTCTTAGTGGCCTGTTGCCATTGTTTGGACGTTCACACCCAATTTTCTTATTGTTGTTGTTACCCATGAGTTAACCGAAAGTTGTTGTTGTTGATTTTATCCTTAACTTGTGGGAATTGATTTGAAAACTGGTTAAAGAACCGGGTTGTTAGGCCCGTTGTAGAAGAGGCAGGTTGTCAGGCCTATGAGAAACTCTCTCTAGGTGAGAGAGTCTGATAGGAAGTGGTTTTCTCGCAAAGAGAGCCCAACACCATCTACGGAGCTCTGAGAATTCTTGATACGTCTTGTTGTCGAGACCCAGAGATGGAGGTGAAGCACAGATGGAATGTTCTTGTGAAGGTGTATACTCCCAGTTGGAATAGGCATGTGGGGAATGAGATTCCGTGAGTAGTGGGCGTAAGAAGGCTCTTGGAGAGAATCCTTTCGGTTGCTCTGTGTAGTTTTCATGTAAACTTGGCCTATAATTATAGGATTCCCTTGCCCAGGGTGGAGCTTGGTCCCAGCTCGGGGGTGACCCACTGCTGAGTGTGATGAGAAACGTGGTCTAAGGCTGGGAGGTTCATGGAAGGTCTGGACGTAGTTGGTGGAGTTACTACAGTTTCAAAGATAACTATCATTATGTATTTAATTTTAATTAAAATGCATGTCTGTGATGCTTGCAATATTATCATGCATTCCATTGCAATTATGAATTACTGTTAATTCCATTATTTATGTATGTTAGCAGTAATCTTGTGATTACTCTGTATTGTTTAGTTAAATGTGTTAATTTGATATATAAGTATGAGAATGTTTCCGCGTAGTAGTGTTGCCCAACAGTGGGGTTGATGGTCGGGGACATTACAATATGGAACCAGAGCCATAGTTTCAATGTTTAGCCTGGATGGGCCAGATAAGTGGTCTTTGGACCCAAGGTTTCGAGTGGAAATGGTGTTCCGGGGAACCAATTTCAAACCTTAGAGTGTTTATGAGTGCCAAGGGGTTACTTGGCCATGTTATAAAGCCTAGGAGGAGTAGTGGTAGAATAAAACTGCAGACGACATGGTATTTGACCACAGAGAGAGACGCTCAACACTTGGGGTATTGGAGCCATAAGATCTGTTTGGGAAAAAGGAAAGTACTTTACAACCGTCAGAGCCGAAGAAGGTGCAGGAAGGTTATCTTGGAAGCCTTTCAGAGTTAAACAATTGGGAGAAGTGAAATTCACTGAGGAACAAACTCTCGAAGTCCCGAAGTAGATCACAACCATCTGATTGTGAAGGACATGCATCGGTAGATCGTGAACTCCAAGAGAAAGCGCTCCAGGAAAAAGCGAGCGTGGAGGAGTTGAAACTCCCTAAGCCCAAAAGGCCGAAGTGGTGAGTCATGATGACATCACCCGGAGGTGATGTGGACACATGGGTTGTGTGCCAAGTGTAAGTGGATTCTGAACTGTGGAAGTTTGAAATGGAATTTGGAATGTGACGAGTGTCACCCATCCAAATGGGCCACGTATCAGTTGCTAGTATGCTGCCATGTGGCATCCTGTGTAAGAAAGGTTAGTGGCGCTTGAGGTTATGTAACGTAGTTAAATGTCAGAGGACACATAGTGGCATTGATCACGATACATCAAGATCAACGACTAGAAGGCATTGCGAGAACCCAAGTTGCACGGAAGCTAATTCTCCAAGGCGGTCTCGCAATCCAAACCACGGTTTCATTGAGGGGTTATGTGTTAGGGTCAGGAAAATTGCGGGATGAAAGGCGGGTTACTCCAAACCACCCTTGCATGCCCCCGTAATTGGGAAAACGTTAAGTGATGTAACGTAATAACGTCACCTGAGGTGACGTGGAAGTGTTCAGAGATTAATGGTTCGGGGTGTGCAGATGTGAAATCTTCCGAAGTCCCAAAGTCCTGGAACTCAGATGCCTGAGGTTCCATAATGAGTATCAGTCATAGGATGCTGGGTAGACATGGACCGTTGATCTACCCTATTGCGTGAGTTCAGTAAATCAAAACTCTGAGAGACTGTTGTGTTGTTCTTTGAAAATTATGAGGCCGAAGGCCCGAGTACATGCTAATTTATCTAGCGCTTGGTCATGACCCATGGTCACGTGGGTTGGGAACTAAGAGAAAGGGGCTAATGCCCGAAAAATTAGCAGAGTAGAGCTCCGAAAGAAGAAATCTCTGGGGATTCTTAATTGAACGAGAATCACAAAGAATGAAAATAGAACATTTTCTTGAATCAGATTTGTTTATGAATGCTGTGGAATTTGTTAAGGAACAATGGCCTGACAAATTTCGGTTGTCTACACATTATGTTTACAGAAGTTTGACGAGTGCCAGAACCAAGTATAATTTCCACTGAGTGAAAAATAAATGGAAGAGGCATAGACTGCTCCCAGTTCCAAGGATGAAGCAAAAGGAATGGATGTCCATCTGGGAGTTGAAGGATCGAACTCCAATGGACGTGGAGAAGAGTTAGATAAGGAAGGGATTATGATGGAAATCATTGAACGATTGCAGAAAGATGCCTAGACTCATCGAGAAAGATAGCAGAAAGCTCAAGAAAGCTAAGGAACAACACAGAGAATTCAACTTAAAGTTGATGAAGAGTCTAGAGAGAATAGAAGATAAGTTGGACAAAGAGAGAGACTTGAGCAAAACAGAGAGTCACCAGACTTTTGAGGGAAGAAGATCAAGGAGTGTTGCTAGACACCATCATCACTCCCAAGGTCGCTCCAAGAGGAGGGCACACAGTAGTTCAAGTCCATCTCCTACCAGAAAGCACAATATATATGGAGTGGATGAACTGAAGGGTGAAATGAACAATATTAAGCCTCCTATGTTTGATGGAGAACACAAGAAAGATGAAGATGTCGAAACATGGTTTCTTAGAATGAGGAAATATTTCCAACTGCAAAATTATTCCTCTCATGTAGAAGGAAGAATTGTGATGTATCAACTGAAAGGAAAAGCATCCATGTGGTGGGATCAATTTGGGCAGGTGCAACACATTAGAGAGAAATATATCACTTAGAAATAATTCAAGATGTATTTCGAGAATAAATACTTTACTAAAATATACTATGAAAGAAAGATGAAAGAGTTCTTTGAACTCAAGATGGGAAGCATGACCATTGATGAATACGAACGAAGATTTTTGGAATTGTTGAAGTATGTTCGGTTCATCAAAGATGAGACTGTCAATATTTAGAGGTATCTAAGTGGATTGCCACCTTCCATTGGGGACAATATTCAATATGATGACCCTGAGAATATGGAAGAAACGATAAGGAGGGAAAAATTCTTATATGAGAAGAAAAGAGAGAAGCCTACTATCCGGAAGGCTTGGGAATATAAGAAGAAATTTCATATGGATCAGAGGAAGAAGAGAACTAAGCCACCCTTTTTCAGAAACAGTCCTCAGGGACATCCATCTTTTAGAGAGCCCAGGAAGGCTGAAGTGGGAGGGAAAATGTCAAGACCGCCACCTATGGAATGTTGGGGTTGTAAAGGGAACCATAGGTACAGATATTTCCCCCACAGAAATGATAAAGTGAGAGATGTCCACAATGTATAGCAGGATGAAACAATGGAGGACATGGGCAGTAGAATGCCAAAGATCTATGCAGCCCTGGACAACAAGCAAGCTAAATATCAGTCACACATGATTGAAGTAGAAGGTATGATCAACAACCATGCCTTTACTATTTTAATTGATTCAGGGGCTAGCCATAGTTATATAGATCCTATACTGGTGGAAAGTTTGCAATTGTCGAGAAGCAAAAATGGAAAGTCTTGGTTAGTGCAGTTGCCTACAGGAACCAAGAGAAAATTCATTGAGTTGGTTAAGTTATGTCCTGTGGACATGAATGGACTGAGCACAAAGGTTGAATTGAACATTCTTCCTTTAGGTTCTTATGACTGTCTAATTGGGATGGACTAGTTGGACCAACACCATGCCATCTTGGACTATCATAGCAAGACATTCACTTGCCTGGATGAGGAAGGAAATTGGAAAACGGTCCAAGGAATTCCCAGAGCTGTTGCTATCAGAGAAATCTCAACAATGCAGCTGAAGAAGTGCTACAGGAAAGGTTGTCAATTATTTGCAGCCCATGTGGAGGAAGCATCTAAGGATGAGGTATCAAAGATTGGAGATCAAGCGGTACTAAAGGATTTTGAAGATATATTTCAGGAGGTACCCGAACTACCTCCGAAAAGAGATATTGGCTTCTCTGTAAAATTGATACCTGGAGAAACTCCAGTGTTGAAATATCCTTATAGAATGAGTACGCCAGAGCTGAAAGAACTATAATTGCAGCTTGAGGATCTCCTGAAGAAGGGGTATATACGCCCAAGCATGTCACCTTGGGGTGCCCTAGTCCTGTTCGTGAAGAAGAAGGATGGGATGCTGAGATTTTGTATCGATTTCAGACAATTGAACAAAGTAACTGTAAAGAACAAATATCCTTTGTCGAGGATTGATGACCTCTTCGATCAGTTGAAGGATGCGAAGATATTTTCGAGGATAGACCTCAGGTTGGGATATCACCAGGTAAGGATAAAGGATGAATACATCAACGAGACCACCTTTGGAACAAGGTACATTCATTACGAGTTCACAGTGGTGTTGTTTGTGCTGTCTAACGCACGCGTTTTTTTTATGTGCTTGATGAATGGTGTATTCAGAGACTATTTGGACAAGTTTGTCATAGTCTTTTTGGATGACATCCTGGTGTATTCCAAGTGAGAGGAAAAACATGAACAACATTTGAGGATGGTGTTCCAGGTGCTAAGAGAGCACCAACTGTATGCCAAGTTGAGCAAGTGCTCATTTTATCAAGAGCAGATCCATTACTTGGGGCATATTATTTCGAAGGATGGGATAGTTGTAGATCCTGAGAAGATTGAGGCCATCATAGAATGGTCAGCGCCAAAGAACGTGATGGAATTCATATCCTTTATGGGTCTATCTGGTTATTACAAAAGGTTTATCTCAGGGTTCTTGAGGATAGCTCACCCTATCACTTCCTTGCAAAGGAAGGAGAAGAAGTTTCAGTGGACAGAGGATTGTGAGAGAAGCTTCCAGCAATTGAAGCAAATGTTAACCAGTGCTCCAATACTGAGGATTGTATATATGAATGAAGAATTTGTAGTGTGTACAAATGCATGCAAAGAAGCATTGGGAGGAGTCCTCGGTCATAATGGATTCGTAATCTGTTATGAATCCAAAAAGTTGAAAGAGCACAAAATGAACTATGCAACTCATGATTTGGAGTTGGCAGCCATAGTACACGCTCTAAAGAAATGGAAGCATTACCTCATGGGAAGAAGGTTCAAACTGAGGATAGACCATACCAGTCTGAAGTATTTGATCGATCATCCAACCTTGAATGCTAGGCAGAGTACGTGGTTGGATTTTCTTTGTGAATATGACTTCTATATCAAGCATATCAAAGGAAAATGAAATAAAGTGGCTGATGCACTCAGCAGGAGAGTGCATGAATTACATGCTACAACCATTAGCATGTACCGAACTGATATTAAGGGCATAATTTCAAAGGCTGCAAATACAGATTTGCAGTACAGGGATTTGGTAGCAAAGCTACAACAAGGTAAGATGCCACATAAAGTGGAGAATTATAAATTGGAAACTGATGGAACACTTCTATACAAGAACACAATTTCTGTACCTAATGTCCAGGACTTGAAACTTATGATTTTGGCCATGTATGAAGAAAGACATTGCATAATACATCGCTAGATGTATGGAGTTCCATAAGGTTAAAGCTGAGCACAGGCACCCATCAGGGTTGTTGCAACCTTTACCCATTCCTGAGTGGAAGTGGGAAGTGGTGACAATGGATTTCATCACGGGATTGCCTAGAACAAGCAAGCAACATGATTCAATCGTGGTGATAATGGAAAAGATTATGAAAGCTACCTGTTTTATTCCACTAAAGACTACTCACAAGGAAGAAGACGTTGTTGATATATTTATGAGTGAAATGGCATGATTGCACAGAATTCCCAAGACAATTGTGCCTGACAGAGACCCGAAATTTACCTCAAATTTCTGGAAAGGGTTATTCAAGGGGTTCAGAACGAATCTAAACTTCAATACATCCTATCATCTTGAGTCGGATGGGCAGACGGAGGAGTTGAATGGATAAACCATCAAAATGGGAAGACTACCTACATTTGGTAGAATCCGCCTACAATAATGGGTATCAAGCATCATTGAAGATGAGCCCATTTGAATCACTTTATGGCAGAAAGTGCAATACTCTAGTAAGCTGGGATAATCCAGTTGATATGGCAATAGGTGGGCCAGAGTTTCTAAAGGAAATGGAAGAACAGATGCTAAAAATTAAGAAGAATTTAAAGATATCCCAAGACAGGCAGAAAAGTTATGCTGATAAAAACATAACCCATAGAGAGTTTAACATGGGCGATCATGTTTTCCTGAAAGTGAAAGACAATAGAAGTTCCTTGAAGCTTGGAAACTGCGCCAAGTTGGCATCCAGATTTTGTGGTCCATTTGAAATCCTAGAAAGGATTTGGGCAGTTGCATATATGCTTGCATTACCTGCATCCATGACTGTACATAATGTATTTCATATCTCATTACTTAAGAAATATATACCTAATGCTAATAATGTAATCGATTGGAATGTGATTCAGGTGGAGCAAGGTGTCCTGCAAGTGTATCATATGCGCATATTGGACCAAAAAAGAAAACAACTCTAGAATCGAGCCATGGGGATTGTAAATGTCCAGTGGACCTAGTACGGTCATGAGGATGTGACATGGGAGCATGAGGATGCTATGTGGACAGAATACCCACATCTTTTTGAATATTTTGAAAATCTTGTTGATGTTGTGTAAAAGTTGCATAGAGGACAGTGCAAAAATAAGGGGAGGGGATTGTAATATCCCTCGGTAGTGCCCCAATTATATTATGAATTGTAATCATGTTTTGTAGGCTGGTGAGCCGAGTATTGATAAGCTAGTTGGATTATGTGTTTATTAGGCTAGAGAGCCTATGTTTTAAAGCCCAGGAGCCTATTTTTGTATATGTAATATGAAAAACATTAATAAAGGTTAAACATCGTTGCATGCAGACCGACCACGAACAAAGAGTGATGGGAGACTAAGATTCTACAAGGTGGGTAAGGGAAAAGGGGTTGAAAGGTTGTAAATAGGGGCTAAGCTTAAGGGCTTAAGTCCTTGAGAACAATATTTTATTATTATTTCAAAGTTGTGTGACAAACATGTTTTTATCCTAAGTCTTGGGAGAGGCAACGCATGCAGCTCCAACGTGTGCAAAAGGGAACACATACTTGATGGAGGGCATGTAGCTTCATGGGCGACATGTGTCAGCCCAAGCATATGAAATTTAACCGAAGAATTGAGCCGTGATGGGGGTTCATCCTCCATTCTGTTGTCGATTGTCTGAAATCGTGAATTTTGTCTGGTCTCTGCGTTTGGCCTCCATCATTGACCTATGCTTAATTTTCTTGTCATGCACCCTAAAAATGAGAACTGGGAAGCCGACCGATGTATTTCCGTGAATCCTGTGGCCTCTGTATTGGACCTTTTGCAATATTTATGCACGCAACTCTGAAACCTGAAGCCTGTGATGTTTCCCTGAGAAGCCGATGCAACCTTTGTCTGAACCGTTGAGTTTGTGTTCGACCTCTGTGTGGATTGATTGTCACACATCTTGAAACTGGTGTTACCTATGTCTTAGTGGCCTGTTGTCATTTTTTGGATGTCCACACCCAATTTTCATGTTGTTTTTGTTACCCGTGAGTTAACCGAAAGCTGTTGTAGTTGTTGTTATCCTAAACTTGTGGGAATTGAGTTGAAAACTGGTTGAAGAACCAGGTTGTCAGGCCCGTGGTAGAAGAGGCAGGTTGTCAGGCCTATGAGAAACTCTCTCCATGTGAGAGAGTCTGTTGGGAAGTGGTTTTCTCCCAGAGAGAGTCCAACACCGGCTATGGAGCTCTGAGAATTCTTGATTCGGCCTGTTGCCGAGACCCGAAGAGGGAGGTGAAGCACCGATGGACCGTTCTTATGAAGGTGTATACTCCTGGGTGGAACAGGCATGTGGGAAATGAGAGCCTGTGAGTAGTGGGCGTAAGAAGGCTCCTAGAGAGAATCCTTCTGGTTGCTCTATGCACTTTTCCTGTAACCTCAGCCTAGTCTAGGATTCCCTTGCCCAGGGTGGAGCTTGGTCCCAGGTTGAGGGTGACCCACTACAGAGCGTGATGAGCATCGTGGTTTAAGGCTAGGAGGTTCGTGGAAGGTCTGCACGTAGTTGGTGGAGTTACTACAATTTCAAATATAAGTATCATTATGTGTTTAATTTCTATTAAAATGCATGTTTGTGATGCTTGCAATATTATCATGTATTCCGTTGCAATTATGAATTACTATTAATTCCATTATTTTTGTATGTTAGTAGTGATCTTGTGATTACTCTGTATTGTTTAGTTAAATGTGTTAATTTGATATGATGCATGTTATATATATAAGTATGAGAATGTTTCCACGTAGTAGTGTTTCCCTACAGTGGGGTTGATGGTTGGGGATGTTATAGGCAGCCACCAATTTTGTCAAATTTTATCATAAATAAAAGTCATCACAAAGAGATAAAATCTTGTTGTAGTTGCCTCCTCCTTACATTTATAAATGATTTTGTCTTTTGGCTTCAAGGAGATTTATTGGGCTAGCTCATTATATGAGTTTTTCGTTTAAATTTTCATTTTCTTTGTTTAAATTTCATGACTGCAAGCATGAAATTGAAACAAAACTTGGCTTGGGTAATCATTGTGCAGTTTGTGATTTCTTCTTTTACCAAAGAGATTACACCTTAAGGGGACCTACATGTTTATAAGTTTTAATTTTTATAAGCCTATTGATTAATCCGTTGCCACAATTTTATGCATTATGGGATTATCTATGGTTGATTGTATGGTTTTAATAGTTGATATCTCTAATCACGTTGAACCTTGGATTAACATTTGAAACATGCTTCATGCTCTTAGCAGTCATATCGCTTTCATATCATCTGATACATGGACTAATGTAATCACAATTACACATCATCCGGTTGTCATGTACGTTTAAGCTTTTCATTCATTACTTGAATAGGGAGCAAATAATGGCTGGGGTTTAATCCTCATTGTGCATAATGGTTCATTAGCCTACGTGTCCTCTGGTTTTCTATCACTCTAAACTTAAATTATCAAACATGACAACCTCCCAAGTTCGTAGGTATTAGGCCATTTCATTTTTCACATACCTCTCCTTATCATTTGTCTATTGGAAGACAAAGCCTCCCTCCCGTGGTATCTACTGTGTTTGTGTGATAACATCCATGGCTCCTATAGTAGTGTAGATCCGAACAACCCTAATTTTTTACACATTCATTATTACAGAGCAGAGTTCAAATCCGTAAGTGTGTAACAGAGACATGTTTTTGCGGGAGAATTTCTGAGCAAACGGTTACGAATTTGGCCAAACTGTTTAAATTCCATTTCGAAAATGGGGTCATTTACCTTCCACATGGGAAGATTCTTCATAAACAAATCTATTTCAGAGGTAAGTTTCATTTTCTAGATAACATTTTCTCAGAAAATCTGTTTCGTTTGAGTTTTTATTTTATTTTCCCCTTTCCTCTTTGTGGATTTGAAGACTTGCAGAAAATGGATGAGTTCTATCACAGACAGAGGCTAAAACCTACTATCAATGACCTATGTGATGATCCACATGAATACGATGCGTCCATTGAACCAAACTCTGTTCTTATGCAAAACCCTTTGGGAAAAAAGCCTCGATATAGTTTCATACCCAGAAAATCGTTACGGGAGGTGATAGATGTATTGAAGGAGAGGGTTTCTCATGCTCCTACTGTTGAACCGAATTAGGGTTTCATTAACAAATCAATGGTTAGAAAAAATTGCAGGCATAAGGAATAGAGCAATTCAAACTAAAATTTTGCAAACAATAGAATTGAGCGGTCTAATAATATGATCATTTGAAAAAAAAAACTCAACAAATTTCACTGTTATAAATTTGGATTTATTAGATGCCTCTTTGGAAAATTGCTGAAATAGTAAATAGTTGTTTTGTTTTGATTCTATTTTAAAAATAAAATAGATAGATTTTATTTTTTACTATTTTAGACTAGCTACAGAATCACGTAGCTGGCTACAGAATCCTGTAGCTTATCTATTTCTAAATGTTAGTTTGTATTATTTTATAAATATCAATTTTGTTTTGTCAACTACAGGAAAATAACACTTATGGTGCTATTCACAAGGAGAAGTCATCTTGGATTATACGTTGTATAGTTTACTATTTTCCTTTTTGTTTGATAAAACTTTGTCATTATGTAATAAATTTTGATAAACAAACTCCTACAGGAATAGTTTCTTGATTGTACTATTTTTGTAAAACAATCTATTTTTTTGGGATTACACTCTAACTTGCATGATAAGAATTTGTTAATCCAAGACTAGTTTAAATAGTGATTGATGTTAGTAGTAAAGGAACTTTTGTTGGGATACATTATGGATATGTGATTTTGAGAACTGATATGGGGACGCAACTGACCATTGGATTTAGACCTGTGTGATGCTTGGTCCATTGTGTTCCTCTTTTACCTCGGTTTCATAAGATATTATTATGTTTGATGCAGCTTTAGCCTTGTCATGCATATGGTGTTTCATATTGTTAAGTATTAAGATGTTGTCCATAATTTGTTATTCCATTTTGAATCTGTGATCAATCTGTCATTTGATTATTATTGATTTATTCTAGATATTAAATGATGGATAATATTAATACTTTGGGTTGAGTTTCCTTTCATTCTAAGTCATTGATTATCATAAGGTCACAAAATTTTTACAGTTGTGATCTTCCTGCTATATTCTTCTCCAACACATCAAACACTTCTTGGAATTTATTCTGGAAGTACTAGTATTTTTTTGTCACAGGTTTCCCTTACATGTAGGGCAATTAGGAACTCAAACAACACATGAAGATAAACTCAGTTTAATCGATTAGTTACAGGTTAGTCTGTGTGTTATTTAGTAGAATTATTTATTAATGAAATGATGATTGCATGAATTATCTTTGACTATTTATGTATCGTTGTTTCAGTTGTATTTGTTTAGTATTTATTAGTTTTAAATCTTTAAACATTCAAAAGAATACAAAAAAATGCATGTGCTTTCTTTATCTCTTTTAGAAACATTTGTAAGAACATTCATTTCGCAAGATTTCAAGTAAACCTTGCAATTTGTATATACACTTTTTAAAATCATTTGTACATATTTATGATTCCATTTGAATAACTATAATTAGTAAACTTATATTCTTAGTATCATAGCCTTAGATTATCTTATTTCTTTTATCATTTTTAGGAATTTAGTTGGCCAACAGGGCCATTAAACTCGTTGGGTCATTTCATTCCAAACAGATTGGGTTAATTAGACAACCCCAGTTCGGATTTGACCTTCCAGTTGACGGTGTGTCATTTATGCCCGTCAACAAATGGCGCTAGAAGGAGGGTTGAGTAAATTTAATGATTAAATGTTTTACCCCTCTGCCTGTCATAATTCCAGATTTATAAATTATTCTTCTGTGTCATCTTGAAATGCACTAGAAGGTAGGCCAGACTGACAAGATGGCCTTGTAGGAGCCTTTGTTTTAAATGTATTTAATTCCCCATGTCTCCCCAAAGCACTGTGTTGGAACATGCTTTCCACTTCTCATTACCTGATATTCCCAATGAGACAGTCTCTCTCTTGTCCAAACTCACCTTTGATGGTGGGGGGGGTGTATCTGCTAAATACTATATTAACAAGTTTCGGTGCAAATGCATCAAACATGATATTTCTGATTTAAAGGTTTTATGCAGATTGTTCTCTTTTACTTTTAGGGGTCGGATTAAACATTGGTTTGAGTCTTTTCCAGCATATCACATTTTTTATTGGTTTCAATTTGTAGAGGATTTTTTAGATGATTTTGAAATATATGATTACAATCAATTATGTAAATAATTTCAGACTTTTCTAATCCATGACAATTCATCTCGAGAAGGATTTTCAACAAGAATCCATCATGTTCTCTGTAAATTTAATCTTGATGATATGTCATTTGTACTAAATCTCCTCTATGATGCGTGTATCCCTTTCATCCAATCATATTCAATAGAAAATGATGAACCCGTTACAAATCCTATCACTCAATTGCGAGAAGAATTTTGTTTGCAGGATGAGAAGAATCCATCTAAAAATTTTGAACAAGCAAGGGAGGTAGAATTTATTGAAAAGGTTCTTAATGACAATCAAACTTGTTTTTCCTCCGAATCATTGTATATTTAGTCCCCGACCATCGTGGAAGAAGATTTGATGTTGGGTCAAGGTGAATGTACATATTCTTCGAACTCTTTCTCTAATCAATACTTAAACTCAATTATTGAAGAACACTTAGGTGATGAAAATCATTTTAAGCATTCTAACATTCCTATGAAACTGATTAGAGATGTAAATATGCAATTTGAAGAAGAAACCTTAAACCTTCATCAACAAATCATACCTTATCCACATGAAAGATTACATGTTCATCATGAAATTTTTGAAATATCTATCATATAGGAGGCAAATTTAGATGATCATATTATGTTGAATAATTTATCACCAAAACAGAGTGAAAGTTTTAAGGAAAGTGAAGAAGAATGCCTTGAGAATACCATTGCTAAATATCATAGCTCAAGAGATTCTTTTCATGTGCTCATTTCTGATTCCTTTTACTCTTAGTATCCTGATCTCTTCTTAGATTCTGATGGGGATGATACCTTACCCATGGTATCTTACTCTTTTCCATCACAATCAGATCTTTTCAATATGCCAAGATTTGGTGAAATTAATTCCATACATAACATTTTTGAAGTTGGATTTGACGCTCTTTCACTTTCATCACTCACATGGGAAAAAGACATGTTGTGAGATGATTTTACACGATTTATTTTTGAAAAAGATAACACACTCTCTCTTATGGAGATCAAACATCCTACATTGCATATTCTTTCTTTGGTTAGTTAGAATTTTAATGTTTATACTTCACATTTTGAAACGATCAATCTCATCAAAGGAAGAGTTTAAACCAATCATCTAATTGATGTCATGAATCCTCTTATGATGTGTTCCCCATTGATATATCCATTTCACCAAAGTCATAGTTTTCATATTAAGTTTTATGACGGGATCTTAGAATGGCTTGAAGATTCATATCTAAAAAATCTTCATAATAAAGCTAAAGTTGTGCTTACTTTGTTTCTACCTAAATATCTAGGAAGTAAGCATGGCATATTTCTTTTAGATCCTCCATGTGAAGAAATTAATGAACACTTGGAGAATTTTCAGGAGGATGGGGAACTTCGGCCTTGGCTGATGGTTATGTCAGGTCCCCATAATATTGACAAGTCTTTCAAAACTACTTACACTCTTCCATGCCATTATGACCCATATCACGACAAGATTGTAGAATGGCTAGAGGATTCATATATAATGAAGTTTCAAAAGAATGATAAGGTTGTGCTTTCTTTGTTTTTAAATGAATATATAGGAGGTAAGCATGACATATTTCTTTTGTATCTGCAAATACTACATTATTTTATTTTGATTTTCGACTTTCTATGCCTTGCAAGGTTGAAGATGCTCTTGGGTTGCATTGCAAATATGATTTTACTTAGCATTTTGATCTATTTAGTAGTTAGAGTAGCTTTAGGAGTAGGTTTCCTTTAGTTTTATTTCTCACTGTTTCTCTTTGTAATAATGCAGTTATGAACACAAGTGGGTACACCAACAGAACCATAACATGAATGTTGTCAGGGAAGTCCACTTTAATCCTTTTCTCTCTGCTTTTCATTGAATATTTTTGTTCAAAAACACAGTATCATCATGGAAATTTTAAATGGAAAGTAAAGAGACAAGTAAATTTGAACCGTCGATTCAACCCCGACCCAAGGTGCCACTAGTAGGACTGCACTCATATTAATAAGGAGTTTTCTATTTTCTTTTAGTCACTCTTAAAAAATACTTCACCTGAGTAAATTATGTTATCCCCTTTGTAATTTTTTATTTTTTTTTTGTTTCTGTTTTTTATTTTGGTTCTTTTCATTTTGTTTGATTTTGATTTGTTTTCTAGATGATTATTTATGGACCACCATTCACTATTGAAGGGAATCAAAAATTTTATTTATTAGTAGTTGTTGATAACAGTTCAAGCACCTGAACAATAAGTGCTAAACTCAGATCAACAGAAGTAAGTTTTTGTCCAGTTATTATTTCTAGTTTCTCATTAAAATCACAGGAAAACATGATTATCCTTAAAAAACTTCTAACGTTGTCCCTAATTTAATGAGAACAACTCATAGTGCTTCCCCATCCCAGAGATGATTTCTTGATAGAAATCTAATTGTCCAAATCATGATGAAAGACATCAGAACAAAAAATGTTTCTTAAATGATCAATCATTTCATTACCAAACTGTGAGATCTTCAGTATCACCCCGCTCTCTTAAATATCATGAAGTTTCTGGAAATTTATAAACAAATTTTAGAGAGTTGGAAGCATTATAATGTGTGGGAATTGTATGTAAACCCATCGGGACACTGAACAGGTCTGCTGGTAGCAGGTAAATGCACACATGATACCAAGGCAACTTCGTTGGGGTACTGAACAAGCCTGTTGGCAGTGAAGCAATGCCAGGTTTAAGAAGATCCTCAGGTATGTCCTTTAATTTGATCAAGTGTGAAGATGTTTTTATCATGACTAGAGGACTCTGGGACAGGATAGAGGTACTAGAGTGGGTTAAATGACATCCCTGTTGAGGCTATGGATGCCTGCTGGTAGCAGTGGCCTTGTCAATGGTATCGAAGTCATCTGTATAAATATTTCCACAATTGTGAATAAGTAGTGATTTAAACAAGACACCAGATTACAATTTCAGACAGAAATGCACTCAATGTTATGATTGTGTTATGTTCTGAGTTATTGTTGAAATGCTTGATCTGTCGTTAACTGTCTCTCAAATTTATTTCATCTGTGCCCCTGATATAAATTTTCTGGTGATGCATAGGTAAGTGCTTCGCCCAGCATGTCGCCATTGTTGGCAACCACCAATTTTGTCAAATTTTATCATAAATAAAAGTCATCATAAAGAGATTAAATCGTGTTGTAGTTGCCTCCTCCTTACGTTTATAAATGATTCTGTCTTTTGGCTTCAAGGAGATTTATTGGGCTAGCTCATTATATGAGTTTTTCGTTTAAATTTCTGTTTTCTTTGTTTAAATTTCATGACTGCAATCGTGAAATTGAAACAAAACTTGGCTTGGGTAATCATTGTGCAGTTTGTGATTTCTTCTTTTACCAAAGAGATTACACCTTAAGGGGAACTACATGTTTATAAGTTTTAAGTTTTATAAGCCTATTGATTAATCCATTGCCATAATTTTATGCATTATGGGATTATCTACGGTTGATTGTATGGTTTTAATAGTTGGTACTCCTAATCGCATTGAACCTTGGATTAACATTTGAAACATGCTTCATGCTCTTAGTAGTCATATCACTTTCATATCACCTAATACATGGACTAATGTACTCACAATTACACATCATCCAGTTGTCATGTGCGTTTAAGGTTTTCATTCATTACTCGAATACGGAGAAGATAATGGTTGGGGTTTAATCCTCATTGTGCATAATGGTTCATAAGCCTGTGTGTCCTCTGGTTTACTGTCACTCTAAACTTAAATTATCAAACATGATAGCCTCCCAAGTTCGTAGGTATCAGGCCATTTCGGTTTTCATAGACCTCTCCTTATCATTTGTCTATTGGAAGACGAAGCCTCCCTCCCATGGTATCTACTGTGTTTGTGTGATAACATTTGTGGCTCCTTTAGTAGTGTAGATCTGAACATCCCTGAGTTTTTACACATTCATGATTACAGAGAAGAGTTCAAATCTGTAAGTGTGTAACATAGACATATTTTTGTGGGAGGATTTCTGAGCAAACAGTTACGAATTTGGCCAAACCGTTTAAAACCCATTTCAGAAATGGGGTCATTTACCTTCCAGGTGGGGAGATTGTTCAGAAACGAATCTATTTCAGAGGTATGTTTCGTTTTCTGGATAACATTTTCTCCGAAAATATGTTTCATCTGATTTTTTTTAATTTTCCCCTTTCCTCTTTGTGGATTTGAAGATCTACAGAAAAAGGATGAGTTCTATCACAAACAGAGGCTAAAACCTGTTATCAAAGACCTGTGTGATGATCCACATGAATACCATGCGTCCATTGAGCCAAACTATGTTCCTATGCAAAACCCTTCGGGCAAAAAGCCTCGATATAATTTCATACCCATAAAATCGTTAGAGGAGGTGATGGATGTATTGGAGAGGGTTTCTCATGCTCCTACTATTGAACCGAATCAGGGTTTCATTAACAAATCAATGGTTAGAAAAAATTGCAGGCATAAGGAACAGAGCAATTCAAATTAAAATTTGCAAACAATAGAATATAGCGGTTTAATAATATGATCATTTGAAAAACAAAAATAAAAAAATTTCACTATTATAAATTCAGATTTATTAGATGCCTCTTTGGAAAATTGCTAAAATAGTAAATAGTTGTTTTGTTTTGATTCTGTTTTAAAAATAAAATAGATAGATTTTTTTTTGTTTTTATTTTTTACTATTTTAGACTAGCTACATAATCTTGTAGTTGGCTACAAAATCTTGTAGCTTATCTATTTCTAAATGTTAGTTTATATTATTTTCTAAATATCAATTTCATTTTGTCATCTACAGGAAAATAATAATTATGGTGCTATTCACAAGGAGAAGCCATCTTGGATTATACGCTGTATAGTTTACTAGTTTCGTTTTTGTTTGATAAAACTTTGTCATTATGTAATAAATTTTGATAAACAAACTCCTACATGAATAGTTTCCTGATTGTACTATTTTTGAAAAACAATCTATTTTTTTGGGATTACACTCTATCTTGCATGATAAGAGTTTGTTAATCCAAGACTAGTTTAAATAGTGATTGTTGTTAGTAGTAAAGGAACTTTTGTTGGGATAGAGTATGGATATGTGATTTTGAGAACTCATATGGGGAAGAAACTCACCATTGGCTTTAGACCTGTGTGATGCTTGTTCCATTGTGTTCCTATTTTACCTCGGTTTTATGAGATATTATTATGTCTGATGCACCTTTAGCCTTGTCATGCATATGGTGTTTCATATTGTTAAGTATTTAGATGTTGTCCATAATTTGTTATTCCATTTTGAATCTGTGATCAATCTGTCATTTGATTATTATTGATTTATTCTAGATATTAAATGATGGATAATATTAATACTTTGAGTTGAGTTTCCTTTCATTCTAAGTCATTAATTATCATAAGGTCACAAGATTTTTACATTTATCATTCTGCTGTTATATTCTTTCTCCAACACATCAAACACTTCTTGGAATTTATTCTAGAAGTACTAGTATTGTTCTGTCACAGGTTTCCCTTACATGCAGGGCAATTAGGAGCTCAAACAACACAGGAAGATAAACTCAGTTTAATCGATTAGTTACAGGTTAGTCTGTGTGTTATTTAGTTGAATTATTTATTAATGAAATGATGATCGCATGAATTAGCTTTGACTATTTATGTATCGTTGTTTCAGTTGTATTTGTTTAGTGTTTATTAGTTTTAATTCTTTAAACATTCAAAAGAAAACAAAAAAAATGTATGTTCTTTCTTTATCTCTTTTAGAAACACTTGTAAGAACATTCATTTCGCAAGATTTCTAGTAAACCTTGCAAGATGTATATACACTTTTTAAAATCATTTGTACATATTTATGTTTCCATTTGAACACCTGTAATTAGTAAACTTATATTCTTAGTATCATAGCCTTAGATTATTTTATTTCTTTTATCTTGTTTAGGACTTTAGTTGGCCAACGAAGCCATTAAACCCGTCGGGTCATTTCATTCCAAACGGCTTGGCTTAATTAGACAACCCTGGTCCAGATTTGACCTTCCAGTTAACGATGTGTCATTTACACCCGTCAACACTATGATATGGTGATACATTGGATGCAAGGTCTAACTTAGCGCCAATACAAATCAATTAAATTAGATATCTCAATTCTTTGAGCAAGTGTCTTATTCACATCTCTTCAAGGAGCTAAATGTTAAAGAAAGTCAAAGACTAATTGAAGGGGAGTTGGCACTCGAAGAGATAAGGGATGACGTACCTATTTCTTCTTTGATCAAGTAACACTTCTTTTCCCTACTTTTCTCTTCTAATTATAAGCATATTTTCATTTAGGCCCTATATTTACTATGTTTTTAGATATCATGAGAGGGATGTCCTCGAGATTAATGGACAACATTTCAGTAGTTCTTTTTATTTTTGGTATATGTTAGGTCCATTAAGTCATATTTTTTTAGAATTGTTAAATGACACATGTGTAAAAATTTTAAGCTATTACCAATGGCTATTGAAAAGTTAATGGATGATGCAAGACACATTGCATAGTATGAGCATATATCTTCAATTTTTTTTTAATCATGTTTTATGTATTTGAGAATTACTATTTCCATTCATTTTATGAATAGTAATTGTGATTTTTCCTTCCTAAAAAAATTGATGAATTATTTTTTATCATAAAATAAATAATGTTATTTCAACTTTAATATTCTTAATTAGATTTTAATCCAAATGGAAAACTTTTTTTTGATATGCTATTTCTTTCCTTGTGAATTCCTTAACCTACGGTAATAATAATATTCTTAGGTACATCCTTAAAATCTATTATAACATTCTTTTTACTTTGAATAATAAATAATATTCTTAAGTACATCCTTAAAATCTATTATAACATTTTTTTTACTTTGAATAATAAAATGTGAAGCCAGTTATTAAGGGGGACATGGACAAGAGATGGGGATGAAATAATCCACAAGAGAGGGGAGTGTCTAGGATAATGGCCAAGAGGAGTCCAAGGAGGGAATTACCCATGTATAATAATTTAAACCATTTTCCTAAAATTATTATTTTTGTATATGAACCTTCCCAATTCTGATTGAGTATTTCCCAAAGCCAATCATTGAATACATGTAAGAGGGTAGGTGTGAATGCTCACATCCCAAAGTTACTGGGCACATGGGGGTTGAGTACAATCAAATTTGAGAGCGAAGAGTGCGAATCAAGAAAGGCAATCCAAAAAAAGAGTAAATGGGTAGGGGTGGAAGGGAAGAAACATTTTTTGGTTAGTAAAGTTGGTGCATGAGAGCGAAGGGGAGAGCAAGAAATGGAGCCTGAAGTTGATGCAACTACAGAGGGATAATTATGTTGAATTAATAGCCTTGAAAATTTCGATTAAATATGATTTGGAAATAGATATTAAAAATATCCACATATATAATGACTATAATCTAGTGATAAATTGGATGCAAGGTGATAAATTGGATGCAAGGTGTTCTTAGATAAATAATAATGTCTATCTTAAGGCCATTGTAGTTCAATTAAAGGAGATATCACAATTATTTGAGCAAGTGTTTTATTCACATCTCTTCAAGGAGCTAAATGTTGAAGAAAAGAAAAGACTAGTTAAAACACTGGAAGCGATAAGGAATGGCATACATATATCTTTTATAATCAAATTATAACATTTTTTTTTTTTTTCTCTTCTAATTATTTCATTTAGGCACTACATTTAATATGTTATTAAATATCATGAGAAGGATGACCTCTAAATTAATGGATACTATTTCAATTTATTTTTTTAAGCATATGTTAAGTAATCAAATCATGTTTTTTTTAAATTATAATATTTTTTTCTTTATTTTTTTAAACTAATTATTTTATTTAGACCCTCCATTTAATATGTTATTAAATATCATGAGAAGGATGCCCTCTAAATTAATGGATAATATTTTAGTATTGTTTTTTTTTTTTAATTTCTTTTTTACCATATGTTAAGCACATCAAATCATGTTTTTTTAGAATTATTAGAAAACAAATGTATATGTATAGATCCAAAAAATTAAAGCTATTATCAATGTCTATTGAAAAGTTAATGGATGATGCAAGACACAACACACTATGAGCACATATATTCTTATCGCTTTTGTTTCATACTTTATGCACTTGAAAATGACAATTTCCATTCTCTTTAATATGAATAGAATTTGTATATTTGTTCCATTAAAAAAATTAATAAATTATTTTTTAACCATTAAATCAATAAGTACTTCAACTTTAATCTTCTTAATTACACATTTTAATATGAATGAAAAATATTTCTTTATAATCTATTTCTTTCCTTCTGAATTCCTTGACCTGTGGTAAATGTATATCATTTCATTTTCTTAAGAAAAGATAATAAATATAATCCTCGGAACTTCCTTGAACACTAATATAACATTCCTTTTACTTTGAAAAAAAAGCTAATAATTATCCAAATCCTTGTACTATGGTATATCATTCATTTTACTGTGGAAAAATATAGTGTGGAAATGTCTTTAACCTATTAAAAAATACAACATTTCCTTCATTTTCATTAAAGATAAAAACAATAATCCAAGGAATGTTGACAGTTGTGCGATATAAAATTCCATTTACTTTGGAAAAAAATAATATATATATATATATATATATATATATATATTAAAAGTAATGATTATATTATTTGTTATTTTTTTAATAAATATGATTTATGAAATAAATAAATAAAAATTAAATAAATTTTATTTATGAAATTTTTAATGAATATTGACTATAATCTTAACAATATTCATTTTTAAATTTAATATGTTTTTATGTTCTAATAATATTATTTTCTTTTTAAGTTTATTATATTATTAATTTTATTATTTTTTTAATACAAGTAATTGGGTTAAAAGGTTCTTTTTACAACCTAATATGATAGAGATGTGTAATTCCATCGGTGATCAACATGGAGTTGACACGTGGCATTTAAAAAATATATTGAAAACAAAAAAATATTTCAATGTCGACCATAAATAAAATATTTCAATATCCATCTTAAGTAAAATAATTACACCAAGAGTAGAGAGCTCTCTACAACCCAGTATGGGGGAGATGTTGTCACGTTAGAGTTATGTTAGATAATGTTACATTAAAAAAATTTAGAGTCACTCAATTAAAAAATAATAAAAATAATAATAATAAAAACAAAGTTGAGTCAATAAAAAAAACAATTACACACATTGTTACATATTGATGATGATGATGATGATGATGATGATGATAGTTAATGTCCACTCAAACCATAATTTGTCTATTGACCTTAACAAAAGAAAGAGATTACTTAGATTTATTTAAAATGTTATTTCGGTGCTTGAAAAATATTAAGAGAAGCGTTCCAAGATCGCTAAAGTTTTGATGACTTAGAAGGTTAAGAAGGTCGGTATTGTGACAAAAAACTGGAAATTGGGATCTAATTTGGGTATAACTAGGGCATTCTAGGAGAAAGTATTTTTCATCTTCAACCCTCTTGGTGTCACAAAGGTGACAAATTCTTTCTTGCCATGGTATTTTTGGGACTGTCCAATGCCCAGTTTCACTGTGCAACTCATGAGAAATAGTTCTTATTTTAGCAATATTTATTCTCTTCTTTAAGCTAGTCAACACATAGAAAAACTTTTAATCTTCAAGGTTAGGGTTAACCACCTCCTTATAATATCTTGATTTTCTTTTATCCTCTAATTCTTTACTGCACCATAAATTTATCTTGTACAATATTTGTATTATCATCGGTATTCTATAAAATAAATTCTTCTTTTATTCTCTAATGATTTAGCCAAGGCTTGGCATCATTATGTCATCCTCGCTTGAGTTGTTGGTGATTTTGGCTAGAGTCTGAAGCAATTTTTGGGAGCCTCTTGTTATCCATGTTGTTTATCTCGTTCTTGTACATTAAGTACCTAATCATAGTTGTGATATCAATGGGGAATGACTCGCTTCGATGAGAAAGACAAGATAGGGTGTATTTCCCTTAATTTTGAGATTATAAGTTATAAATTTTTTTTGGATCTGCTCTATCTTTCTCCAGGATTCTTGAAAGACACTACATCCAAAAAATTCACATCCATGTAATATAAAAAGAGTGAAAAGAGTCTCAAAGATGATATTTTTCTTATCTCATAGCCAAAGGTTTGATAATTTACAATTATTTTCAATCCCATAATAAGCTTTCCACCCTCCATTTATCCTTTTTCTCAATGTTATAGTTCCAATTGAGCTTGTGATGCATATCAATTCCAAGATACTTGTACGAAGTCACTTCCTCCAAGATATTTTTGTCATATACAAAATTATCGTAGGTGATCTTGTTGGATTTAATGATCACAACCTTCATTTTGTCAGTGTTCATAGTCATACTTGTACTAGAGTAGAAGTTCTTAAGGATCCTAAGTTGCTTACTAAGGTCATAGGGATTCCTTTCCATAAGAAAAATATCATCGGCATAAAGAAGAAGAATGATTACTATACTAGCAAGAGTTGGGCCAACACAAAGTGTGTCTTCCAAACAATCTTCTAACTTGTCAATGCAAATGCCAAAAATGGTAGGGGAAAGGGGACAACCTTACTTGACTCCTATGTTGCAGTTAGTTTCTTCTGACCAACCCTCAGTGCTCCTAAACTTGGAAATAACGTTCTCATACAACCTTATCGTGGTAGCTCTCAACTTGGAGGGAAATTTTAGTTCTTCTAACCTATTCCAAAGGTTGGTCCTAGGAACAATGTCAAAATATTTCCTAAAGTCAACAAAACAACAAAGGAGATTGGTTTTATTGTTGTGAAACTCCTCTGCAATGATCCTAAGTGTGATAAGGTGGTCCACAGTTGAATGATAACCTCTAAAATCGGCGTGGCCTTTTCACCGAGAGTAGCGAGGTGCTCTACAATCCAATATGGGGGAGTTGTTGTCACATTATTGTTATGTTAGATAATGTTACATTAAAAAATTTAAAGACGACTCAATTAAAAAAATAAAAATAACAATTATAAAAATAAAGTTCGCTCAATTTAAAAAAACAATTACGTGCACCATTACATATTGAAGATGATGGTTAATGTCCACTCAAACCATAATTGGTCTATCGAACCTCAAGAAAAGCAAGAGATTAGTTGGATTTTCTTAAAATGTTATTTCAATGCTTGAAAAGCATTGAGAGAAGCATTCCAAGATCACTAAAGTTTTGATGTCTTAGAAGGTTAGGAAGGTCAGTATTGTGACAAATATTTGGAAATTGGGATCTAATTTGGGTATACGTGAGGCATTCTAGGAGAAAATGTTTTTAATAGTCAACCCTCTTGGTGTCACAAATGTGACAAATTATTTATTTCCATGGTGTTTATGGGTTTGTAAAACGACCAATTTCACTATGTATCTCATGAGAATTAGTTCTTATTAGCAATATTGATTCTCTTCTTTATGTTAGTCAATATAGAGAGATACTTTTGATCTTCAAGGTTAGGATTAACCACCTCCTTATAATATCTTTTTTTTTTTAATCCTCTAATTCTTTATCGCACCATAGATTCTCCTTAAATTTAGCTTGTACTATTTTAATATCATTGACATTCTATAGAATAACGTCTTCTTTTATTCCCCAATGATTTAGCCAAGACTTGGCATCATTATGCCATCCTCGCTTGAGTTGTTGGTGATTTTGGCTAGAGTCTGAAGCAATTTTTGGGAGCCTCTTGTTATCCATGTTGTTTATATTGTTCTTGTACATTAAGTACCTAATCATAGTTGTGCTCTCAATGGGGGAAAGGCTCGCTTCGATGAGAAGGATAGGATAGGGTGTATAGCCCTTAATTTTTATATTAGAAGTTATAAAATTATTTTGGATCTGCTCTATCTTTCTCCAATATTCTCTAAAGATACTACATCCCCAAAATTCACATCCATATAAGATAATAGGAGTGAAAAGAGTCTCAAAGAGGAGCTTTTTCTTATCCCATAGCCAAAGGTGTGCTAATTTACAATTATTTTCAAGCCCATAATAAGATTTACACCCTCCATTTATGCTTTTCTCAATGTTATAGTTCCAATTGAGCTTGTGATGAATAAAAATTACAATATACTTGTACAAAGACACTTATCGTACACAATTATTGTAGGTGATCTTGTTGGATTTAATTATTATAATGTCCATTTTGTCAGTGTTCACAGTCATATTGTACTAGAGTAGATGTCCTTGAGGATTCTAAGTTGCTTACTAAGGTCATAGGGATTCCTTGTCATCATATCAATATCATTATAATAGAGAAGAAGGATGATTACTATACTAGCAAGAGTTGGGCCAACACAAAGTGCGACTTCCAAACATTCTTCTAACTTGTCAATGTAAATGTCAAAAAGGGTAGGGGACAGGGGACAACCTTTCTCTACTCCTTTGTTGCATTTAATTTTTTATGACCAACCCTCAATGCTCCTAAACTTGGCAATAACATTCTTATACAACCTTACCATAGTAGCTCTCAGCCCGGATGGAACTTTTAGCTCTTCTAACCTATTCCAAAGATTGTTCCTAGGCACATTGTCAAAATATTTGCTAAAGTCAACATAATAAAAAAGGAGATTGGTTTTATTGTTGCAAAAATCCTCTATAATGATCCTAAGTGTGATAAGTTGTTCCACAATTGAATAATATCCTCTAAAACCGACCTAAACTTTAGCTCTTTTTCTATGGCTTTCTAGCCATATGCTTACCTTATTTTCCAAAATACTTCCATATAGCTTAGATAAAATAGGGCTAATCATAATGGTCCTATAATTAGAAGGATTTCTTTTATCCCCACTTTTAAAAATAGGTACAATGAGGCTTTTAGTCCAAGGTTTAGGGAAGCACTGCTTGATTGCTGGAGAACTTGTGTATGTGAGGGATCAAAATAGTCCCTCCAATTTTTGATATTTCATCTTGGTAGCCCTCGATGTCCTTAGCTTTCCCATTTACAAGGGGCTTAACCCCAAAATTTATGTCTTCTATAGAAAAAATATCATCTTCTATAGAAACTTATGGATTTTTTTCTAGGGCATTACGAGTTTCGTAAATATTTTTAAGGTAAGAATTCCATTTTTTTGAGGGAATCATAATATTTTCTTTAGTTTTACAAGTCAAAATTTGTCTCCAAAAATTCTTTGGATCTACCTTAGAAAGGTGCAAAAGATTATCTTTCTTTCTATTTATGTAGTGCCTTTTTTTTCTTCTTTTAATTAAGGCTTTGTATATATTAATCTTATCATATTTCAAAGACTCATTATAGGCATCCCTAATGGATTTTCTAGAAAGTTTACACTCGTTATCATACCAATGGTTGGCATTTTTATTCTTCTTTTTACACAACAATTCGATAGAGAATTTTTTATGGAGGTAGAGAGGATTGTTGTAAAATTATGATAAATGTCTTCAATATTGTTTTTATATGATAGAGGATTTAATTCAGTATTTAAGTCCTTTAAAAAGAGATCAACTTTATTTTTGCAAAAAAGTAGATTCCTTGGGTTACCAAAGTTATCTTCAAGGGGTTTTTCGTGCATAATAAATTTTAGAGTTATGGTTAAAGGTCTTTGATCAAACTTAGACTCGTGGTCAATTAAACGGTCAAAACTTACTATTTGGTTGTAAACAATGATATCTGATATCACATAGTCCACAACACTAATACCTAGCCCATGGATACAATTCATCTGGTTAGATTTCATCCACTTCATTAGACCATTTCAAATGATTACATATTGAGAGTTGCAAAGATTGATTAGCTTAGTACCATTTAAATTCTCGGTCAAGTCTTCTTAATTTCTCTTATATCTATTAGCTTAATTTCTAGCCGAAGAAGATTAGGGTTGGAGTCATTTCTTAAGATAATAGCTTAATTAGTTGCAGTTCTAGCATTAAAGTCTCCTAGAAGGAGGATACTACCTTCATTTCTCAGACTACAAATCTCTTGTTCTAAGCTTTAATAAGGACAATTTTTATCTAGATTGTTTTTTTGTGTAAAAGGTAGAATATGCGCACAATAACAAATTTCTATATACATCTTCTTAGCATTCATAATCTAAAATCCCCACCCAAATGAGCTGATTGAGAAGGTGGACCAACATGAAGGACGTCAACCTTCCTTAGACAACTAACAAAAGAGGATCAGTAGTCTGCAGCAAGCAAGGCGATAAAGAGAAATAATTCTATTCTAGTTTGATGATGTATGTCAATGTTAGTCAATCACTTAATTGTAATAAAGAATTTTCCATTCTAAGTAAGCAAGGTGATGTCTAAAATATTTTTTAGTCAGATTGTGTCAGTAATTGCTATGAGAAATTTCTCTTACCAGTCTGAATGCACAGAGAATCGCAAAAAAATAAAAGCGGCAATTACCGTTGTAATGAGTCTCCCTGAATTATTAAAGGGGACAACTTTCTCTAATTCATTTGATGAAACTTTTCTGAATCTTGTCTTTTCATTATGTGTATAATCATTTTATGTGTGTGATATTTTTAGATCATTGTGCACCAAAGGAACTGGTGCGCACCTCTCTTATGTTAGCATTTTAGATTGTCGCATGGGATTTTGTGAAGGCCATGCGCCTTGGTTAAGTCAATGCGCCAATCCTCCATTTTTTCATTTTTTTTTAATTTGTTGTTGGGACATTCTGGAGATTTGTGCGAATGGGTAAAAGGAATGCGCACCTCTCCCTCTTTGTAGAAAACGTTGGGTATTGAGTGTGCCTTATTTAAATATTGATGTGCCCTCCATTAAAGTGATGCGCCTTTGTTTAATTCTCCCTACAATGATGTTCCCTCCATTAAAGTGATGTGCCTTTGTTGAATTCTCCCTACACTCAGATCAATTGGTATCAGGGCGTGTTCCTTCCTTGGGTAAGTTTTGATCACAGAGAAGAAGGAGAAGATCGAGTTTCATCCACCAGATTCATTTTTTTTTTTTTTTGGATCTTCAACTATTTCTTTACTCTCTTTCTCAAAGCGTCATAATAACCCTTCTCGGGGTTCTTCTGTGACATTTGCATTGGTGCATCAATGTGCCCTTCTCAGGGTTAATCTCACACCCTCCTCAGGGTCTCTTTTGTGTTTGAAAACCATGCCACCGGGAAGAGAAGTCTCCAGCGAGGAGTCCAATGCAACCACATCAACTCCAGTTGAAGAATTGGTGTTCGCTCTCCATGAAATAATTCGACTCCAATAACATTGGACTCCAACAACCATGCAGTTGGACACCCGTTTTCAATTACCTAAGTTATTCAGCCAAATGAATGGCAAGACGGTCGATTCTTAGATACGTAGCCTCTCCACATACTTCAAGACTTCACCTGAGATGGAAGAATCCGCCAAATTTCATATAGCCAGCCTCCAGCTTGAAAGAATAGCACAAACTTGGTGGAACAAACAATTGGAAAGGTATGAATTGATCGTGGATCTTGGCACACCACCTTCTCCGACAAATGGCATTATTGATTCTTGGGATGCATTATGTCACGCATTGTGGGAACACTTCTACCTTCCAGGCTATCTTCAGAATATTCTCGCCAAGTAGTTTCAACTCCACCAACTTTCCACTCAGACAGTTCAAGGATACATCGACATCTTCTGCAAGTTCACATCCAACTCCATCTCAGCGAGACAGATGAGGTATCAATAATTAAGTTTAATTATGGTCTCTTGTTACCTCTCCGATGGTAGGTAGATATTTTTTATAGTTCCTCTCTGGACAAGGCGTTATTATAGGCCTTGGTCGTAGAACGTAAGGTGGCCCCTCAAACCTGATATCTGTCAAATCAAACCCAATCTTCCAACTCACATCCTTCTCAGACTCAACCTTACCCTTCTTCCTCATCGTTGCCCACAACGACGATTTGGTGTAATTTTCAAAAGACCAACTCAAACAACTCTGTCGACTATCGAACCATAAAAAATAGTCTCCCCATAAGACCTTGGTTACATAGGTCACACCTGATGATTTTTGCGAACAACCAGAAGTCATCTCTCTCACCAACCCCACTGAAGCTGACCCATCCCTCATTCTCATGATTACGCACGAACCAGGTCATACTAGCGTTCCCCTCTTTACTCATAACTTCCAAATTAAACATAAACTTGCAACTCTCATTATGGACAATGGAAACCAAAAGAATCTACTCTCCCAAGACCTATTCCAACATCTTCAACTTCCCACCACCCCCCACCCAGATCCCTATCAACTAGGTTTGGTACAAAAGGGAGTACCCTGCATCATTATTGCCTGGTGTTGCGCAATAACTTTTTCCATTGGCCCCTTCTGTGACACCATGTTCTGCAATGTATCACATTTAATGTAACAACCTTAATGAATTATTTAATTATCATGGTTGTTAAATTTAATTTAATTAATTATTAAAATAAATTCATTGAGTCTTTTATTATAATATTATTAAATTGGTAGGTGAAGTAATTAATGGGGGGGATAAGGTTGTTCAGGAATTAATGGGGGGATAAGGTAGTTGGGGAATTGAAGGAGGGAGAGATATTCAAGGAAGGAGAATAAGGAAGAGGGGAGAGGATTTGGAGAGGGGTCTTTGTTTTTTTTTTTGTTTGGAGGAGGAATTGGGGGAAGAAGGAGTAGGAAGAAATTATAAAAGGAGGAGGAGATTGGTGAACATATTGTTTTTGGGGCGAAATCTCACAGGGACACTGTTGTTGCTGGGAAATTTGGGCTCAAGGTCTAGGAAACTACAAGGATTCCTAGAGCTAGGGAGTCAGAGAGGCTATTCCTAGTTAGCTGGGAGGTTAATATTTAGTTTGGGCCAGTTTGGGCAAGAGTAAGGAAAATGAGAAAAGGGGATAAATCAACTAATCTATAGGTTGAGGTATGTATTTTATACATTTTACTAGTTGATCTATTTTTATTATGCTGCTATTATTATGTTGATGTTGATTATTATGTTTTTTTTATACTTCCTGGTATAAAGAAAATCTAAAAGGAAAACCTTGAACTAAATTGAATTTATTTCAGTAGAAGATTAGTAGATATTTATTTATTTTGAGGCTCTATATGGAAGGCCTTACAAATGGTATCAGAGCCTGGTTTCAAAACTGAAACCTAGGGCTTGACCAACCAGAAATGACGCACTAAAGAAAAACACTCAAGAAATTGAAATCTCGATGAAGAGAGAGTATAGCAAGAAAATATATCTTGTAGCTTATGTAGCTTGTTCTGACCACCTTTGTCTTCCTGATGTAATCCTACAGAGTTGTCTGTCAACATAAAAAACCAATAGATAGATCAGATGAAATAAGAAAAATAAAAATTGATTGGTCGTAATTTATTCCTAAAGAAAAAAAAAATCTTAAGAGAATCCTTAGCAATTTAGTGGAAAAACATTAGAATCACGGTTGATGACCAGTTTCACTATTGGTCTAGCAATTCTTAAATTATGCATCGACCTTCGAAAAAGTTTAGTTTAGTAGAACTACTTACAAAGACTTTGTAGGGCATGCATTTTGAGGAGAAATAACCTACATACCTTTCCATGGTCCACATGGCCCAGTATTGTCAGAACACAAGGGAGAACCTGCAAAAGTCCTCCTCATCGACTATTTATTTCTTTTGGCCATTTCATCCACGGGAATATCATTAGCTTCTATGACTTCTACATCATACTCCTTGCATACAAGTGTCACAATTTCCTCATCTAAGGTCTTTGTAATAGAAGTCATGATCCCTTTCAAAAGAGAGTCTTGACAAATTTTTCCTCATTGACTGCCAAATTATGGGCCAATTCTAGTACTAACATCCCTTGCTTTCCAACTTCAAGGATCTCTACTTTCATAGGAGTTGTTTCCTTGGCAACCTAGGCTCGTTCTGCCTTGTGTCTTGCTTTAATAAATTTACTCACATTGGAAAAACTCGGAATAGGAACATTTATCTCCTTAGCTTCACCATCTTCTATTGTATCTTGGGATGAAACTAATCGCCTCTTTAAACCCCTTGTGTTATTAGGTTTCCTACGCCAATATTTAGTCTTCGTAGAGGCCCCTGCCTTACCCACTTTTGAAGGCATTGTAGATGCAATGGAAACCCTAGGATCGGTCTTTGTTGTCTTTGAATATGCATTTAAATCCTGGACTGGAGGTTTATGGTCAGTGGACTGCCTTGGAGAATCCCCTACATCCTTAAGAATAACTTCCCTTGGGGAAGCTCCTACATCCATGAGAACAACCTGTTTTTTTTGTGGGAACTTTGCTCATCATTGCAGGTTTTAATTGAACTAGGAACAATGAGTTAGATACGCAACACAAGTCGTAAAACACATCAAATCCCAGTGAACAAGAGCCAAGTCGCGAGGAAGAGATCCCATGAGAGGCATTCCTCTTTGCGCGGCGCGCCCACCAAGCCCATAAACCAAGAGCCATACCATGAGGTGGGTTAGTTTGTGCCCAAGGCTCGTGTTTCATTACTCAATCCCTAATTCCACTAGCCAAACAATGAAACAACACAACAAAGCTCAGCATCCAAGTCTAGCGACCAGGCCGAGACCAAACCCTCGTCATATTCAGAATCTGAGGCGTCTCGACCTCTCGACATCCAAGTCGTGTGCCTCTCATCCTCTACTACTACATATTCCTCCATCAACGACGAACCCACCTCGCAACCGAATGAAACGACCGAAGAATGGAAGCCTCTCTCCTAACTGACATCGTCGTTGATGATTTTATCTCTCCTGATGTCGTACTGACTGACGGATTGCAAGCTTTGGACCGCTGAAATCCTTCGCGTGAAACTATGGGAAACAAGAAAAAAAGGTTTTGTGGGAATGGTATTCTTTAGAAGAAACGAAGACGAGGAGACTCAAACCCCGATAGTTCGCGTCCATTGAGGGATCTCAATAGGGGCAAAGTCACAATGACTTTGGCTTCCTTAGAGCTCAGTTGTCCGTAGGCCATACTTTGCATTCACAGAACAAAAGAAGCATGCCAGAGTTAGATATTTGGAACATGTAAGGCCCCTCCTCGAAATCGACATTCTTAATCAAATTCCATTATGTGAACTTAGGGGGAAACATCTCCTTGCATCCAGAATTGGTTCGCAAGACACGTCTTCTTCGACGCCAGGGTTGTGAAAAAATATCAATCGACAACTACTACTATCAAAGGGACCAAGAGTCAAATCCCATCACACAAATTCCAAGTCATTATTTTCCAAGGGATATTTGAGCTCGAATCCAAGTGTGAAGAATCGAGAGAGAAAGCCCAAAAGCCATAACCATGCACCACACGTCCATGCGAATTGGGAGGGTTAGGCACATGGGTCTCATGCGAGAACCCACATTGCTTACCCTCCACCTCATACATTCATACAACCACCCTAAAACCCTGAGTCCTTTAAACAATTTTTTTATTATTATTATAAATATAATCATATTTTTTTTTAATTTGATTATTTTAAAGTTTTAATTATTTAAATTAAAAAAAATCGTTAAATATTTTATTTATTTATGTAATAAATGTAATTTTATATAAATATAATTATATATAATATCATTATTAAATAAGTAAATAAAAAAAAAAAAGTAATTAATGTAAATAATGTTTGTTAATTAATTAATTAAATGAGAGAATTTATAACTAATTTGTTAATTTAAATGATTAATTAATTAACAAAAGTGTTTGAAAAAAAAAAGGAGAGAGAGAGGGAATCAATAACTTGCTTCGTAGAGATTAAGAAATGTTAATGGAATGATGATTATTATTAACATTAAAATGTTAATTAATGAGATTAAGGGGGGAGAATTTATGACCAATTATAAGAGATTGAATACACAAAGATATAACCTCTATAAGAGTATAAAGTGATTTATAAAAGGGTTAGACACTTAAATAAGAAAGCCAATTAGAGTAAGGGGCTAGGATACCACAGTACTAGCACAACTAGAAAGGTAAGAGAGATAGAAGGATACCTACCGAGATACCAAGCTTAGATGCTTTAACCCTGACCTTTAGCCACTTAACCTAAAGAGAGTAATGTCTGTTTACATACAAGTAAAAAAAAAACCTTACACCTAACCCTATGCTTGCAAGTATAAGTTTGAGAGAAAGTAGAATGCCTTAAACTCTACCCTGATAAGCATTTGGTTTGATGTAGATTTAGTTATTCAATATGGTTAGGAATCGGGGAAATCAAGGCTGAGGGGCATCGTCGCAAGGACCACCAATGTCGGCGCTGCCACCAACATTGCCTGAATTATCTCTCATTTTGCACTCCTTAGAGGATATTAATGAGACATTAAAGGGACACCAGTCAGAATATGTCAAAGTGGAACCCCCACCATCTGGAGTGGGTAACCTTGAAGCGTCGAGGGACTCAGAGGGAGGGCCTCCACCAGGGGACATCACCAGAGAACTACAGAAGATCAAACTCCCAGATTTTGTTGGGGGGTCGTGCAAGTGAACGTGCAGAGGCCTGGTTGGAAGGAATGACACAATGTTTCTCCTTAAAAGACTATGCTTCCACATCAAAGGCGAAGATAACAATCTTTCAGTTGGGGGGCAGTGCCTTGAACTAGTGGGGTAACCTGGAGAGACAATTGCACCTTACCCCAGACACCGTCTCATGGGATATTTTTTAGGAAAGGTTCTAGAGGAAATATTTTCCTGCGTACTACGAGGAACAACAGGAAGGATCATTTCATGCTCTAGTTCAAGGAAACAAGACTGTGAAAGAGTACAAGATTAAGTTCAAGGAGTTAGTAAAATATGTCTCGTGCATGGATATCGATCAATGATAAGCAGAATTTTTTGTGTATGGGTTAAACCCTAAGATAAGGGCCATGGTATGGATGTCGAAACCATCATCAGTAGCTCAAGTAGTTGAAAATGCTTGTTACGCAGAGGAGCATATGAGCTTAAACAGAGGTATGAGGTCAACCATTCCACAACATCCTGTATTCGTGGGGAAGGCCATTGTGGAATGGCTAGTGTCAAAAAATACTCATGAGGTAAGAAGCTTCATAGGGATAGCGGGTTATTATCGAAGGTTTGTGGAAGGGTTCTCTAAAATAGTGAAACCCATCACCACCTTGCAGCGCAAGGGGGTCAGGTATGAGTGGAAAAAATAATGTGATATTTCATTCATCGAGCTTAAAAGGATACTAACTAGTGCACCAATTCTACGAGTGTTGGATATGGAAAAAGAATTTACAGTCTGCATGGATGCCTCAAATCAGGGATTGGGGGTCGAGTTAATGTAGGATGGGGGAGTGATAGCATATGCATCAAGAAAGTTGAAGCAACATAAGGATCTTTACACTACTAATGATTTAGAGTTGGCAATTGTAATGCTATTTCTAAATATTTGGAGGAATTATCTAGTGGAGCGAAGCTTTGAGCTCAAAACAGACCATGAAAGCTTAAAGCATATCTTCACTCAAAGGGAACTCAATGCCAGGCAGAGGCGATGGAGTGAGTTTATGAGTGAGTACGATTTTGGAATTTCATACATTAAGGGAAAGGAGAATGTGGTCGCGGATGCCTTGAGAAGAAGGCCAGGTGTCTTCTCCTTGGTACCCTTAAAAGTTAATCTGAGGGAGCGTGTGTTGGGGAAAATTCTTGGAGATAGTTGGTATTTAAAGGTTACTTCAATTGTCCAAAGTGGGAGTCAATTAGATCCAAAGTATGAAGGATATAGCCTGGAAGCAGATGGATTATTAATATATCAAGGAAGGATGTGTGTCCCCAAAGGTGGGGATATTTGAAGCATCATACTCAAGGAATCCCATAGAGAACTTTATTTTTCACATCCAGGTGTGAAGAAAATGTATGCAAACATGAATAATCTTTTCTTCTGGGTGGGCATAAAGTGTGATGTAGTCCATTTCATCACCAAGTGCCTAGAGTGTCAAAAAGTGAAGGCTGACCACCACCACTCGACAGGTCTCCTACAACCACATGATGTTCCTATGTCCAAGTGGGAAGTCATTTCTATGGATTTTGTTGTGGGATTGTCGCTCACATCACATAGACATAATTCCATTCTTGTGATAGTTTATAAGTTGACCAAGATTGCTCATTTTATTCCGGTTAGAGACAATTATGATGTCACTGATGTGTCACACATATTTATAAGTGAGGTCATTTGTTTTCACGGGTTACCCAAGAAGATCATTTCAGATAGGGACTCCCGATTCACATCTAGGTTTTGGACAAGTTTACAGTCAGCGTTGGGAACTTAGTTGAACCTAAGCACACATTATCATCCCGAAAAAGATGGAAAAACTGAGAGAGTAACTCAGGTTATGGAATATATGCTTAGGATGTATGTTATGGATAATCAAACCCATTGGGAGAAGTACCTACCTTTGGTAGAGTTTGTCTATAATAATAGTTTTCATAGCTCCATTGGAATGCCACCCTATGAAGCTCTGTATGGAAGGCCATGCGAAACACTCTTGAGTTGGGAAAGGTTAGAATATTGAGCAACAATTGGGCTAGAATTGATTCAAGAGATGGAGGAACAGGTGATTCAGATTAGGCAGTGACTAAAGGAAGCACATGATAGACAAAAAAGTTATTTTGATGCACATAGGACTGACTGAAGTTATAAAGTGGGAGGTCAATTTTTCATTCGTATCAGGCCTACTAAGAGTATCATTCGGTTCGGGAAGGGGACAAAGTTGTCACCCTGATTTATAGGACCGTTCAAAATCCAAGAGAGAATTGGACATGTTGCCTATCGTCTCGTGCTACCACCCCACTTGCATAAAACTCATAATGTTTTTCATGCATTTGTTCTATGTCATTATGTTGCTGACGAATCTCATAAACTGAATTGGAAGGAATTGCAGGTATCAAACGGGGGAACCCTAACAATAGAACTATTATGCATATTGGATCGTAGGGTCCGACAACTCAAGAATCGTCTGGTAGACCAATTTAAGGTCAAATGGGACAAGTATAGCCCATGACCTACTACTTGGGAGGATGCAGAGACCTTATGAAGAGATCATCCCTCACTTTTTTGACCACCTCGAGAATATGTTTTCCGAAGGATGGGTGTATGTAATACCACCTTTTGACTTAGATAGCTAGAATTACTTAATGCCTAATCATATTTATTTTCTATTAACTGTGAAACTATTAATGATACACTTGAAATTTTAAGACATATAGACCTAAGTGAATGTCAATTCTATTAATCTTTATCGTTATTTGAATTATCATGGATAGTATGCAATCTATTTCTAACTTGAAAATTTTGACATTTAAAATTGCTGGTACATGGATACCGAATTGAGTATATGATTAAATGCATTTACTTGATGATAATGCATAGATATGTATGAGTTTGTTCTATAGACTAATCTGCAAGTCAATGGGCTATGAAATAGCCAAAGGATAATGATAATAAAATGTTTATGTCATGAGCATCGATCGACAAACAATATGGTATGAATCTTTGTATGTGAAATTATGTTGGTTCAAATGCATTTATATGATATGTGGACAAGTGCAAGTTTTTCAGGTGGCGAGACTGCCTAAAACTGAATATACGATGACAAAATTTCCAGCGACATAGTGCCACTGTATGTTCCATGATAGGGTGTTGACCCTAGTTCTGTTAGGAGGGGTGGAGGCATTTCCCACCATGTATCCTCTAAAACCTGGAGTCATGGGAGGATGGTGCTAGCTCACGCTCCCCTAGACGTGTGATGATGCCTGTCAGTTGCTTGCTGGGGAAGCTTGGTCAAGAGAGTTGACACTTCCGCTTATGGGTTCTATTTGGAGTTAGGTCAATATATTTGACACTCCAAGATAGTCCAATAGAGGAAGGATAGGGATGGAAGGTATAAGTAAGTTAGGGAGGAAGGATGAATAGAAGTAGTTGAAAGTGTGTGGGGATTTCGCCTTATAGTAGAATTTGTTGTTTTCCTCTTTTTGAAAAAAAAAAAATGTCTATCTATATATTTATAATTGCTTAATTGAACTACAATTATCTAAGTGAACGTTGTTTGTGCTAAATTATTATAATTGAGGGATTTTGTGAACATTTTAAATGTTTTACTATCTTTTATGAAATTAATGGTCTTGTTGATTGGATTGGACGCATACAAGAATTACTATAGGTGTGATAATTATTGTTATTAGTACATGTGCGAGTCATGTATGTGCTAGCTACACATGAATTCCTTGCACATGTACACTAGTATGCGTAAGTGTTTTTAAACCGATGATGTCGTTTATTTGATATGGATGTATGAACCATGTGTCATTACCCTTGTATTGTAAATTACTCTAACTTCGAGACGAAGTTTCTTGAAGGGTGGGTGTATGTAACAACCCTAATTAATTATTTAATTATTATGGTTGTTAAATTTAATTTAATTAATTATTAAAATAAATTCATTGAGTCTTTTATTATAATATTATTAAATTGGTAGGTGAAGTAATTAATGGTGGGGGGATAAGATTGTTAAGGAATTAATGGGGGGGTAAATAAGTTGGGGAATTGAAGGAGGGAGAGGGATTCAAGAGAGGAGGATAAGGAAGAGGGGAGAGGACTTGTAGAGGGGTCTTTGTTTTTTTTTGTTTGGAGGAGAAATTGGGGGAAGAAAGAGGAGGAGATTGGTGAACAGATTGGTTTTGGGGGGAACTCTCACAGGGACACTACTATTGCTGGGAATTTTGGGCTCGGGGGCCTAGAAACCACAAGGATTCCTGGAGCTAGAGAGCCTGAGAGGTTGTTCCTAGTTCGATGGGAGGTTAATATTCAGTTTGGGGAAGTTTGGGCAAGAGTAAGAACAATAAAAAAAAGGGGCTAAATCAACTAATCTACAGGTTGAGGTACATATTTTATGAATTTTACTAGTTGATCTGTTTTTATTATGTTGTTGTTGATTATTATGATGTTGTTGTTATACTTCATGGTATAAATAAAATCTGAAAGGAAAACCTTAAACTAAATTGAATTTATTTCAGTAGAAGATTAATAGATATTTATTTATTTTGAGGCTCTGTATGGAAGGCATTACATTTAGACTGTGTTGACCTCTCGTTGTGTCTCCCATACCAATAAGACTGACAAGTTGTGTACCATGCCAAATTCCATCAGTACAATATTCAACATGAAGGACACACCTATGTTCTTACTTCAGCGCCTCATACTTCCCCACCCCCCGTCGCGTCCTGGAAAATAAGAAACTAACCATATCATTCAACATAGATATGTTTCTCTATGTTTGGCCCACCATGTTCAACCCAAGAACCTCATGAATCTAACACCTCCCGTCGTACTCCCTCCCCTCCCAGAATTTGCCAATGTCTCTCAGTCTCCCATAAGGATCCCACCCTCTTGAGCGCTTGTTCAATCCATCGATCTCATTCATGACACATCATTACCCAATGCTCCATCATCTCGACCGGTTACCCAAGACACTATAGAACATCCCCTAGTTACCGCTTACCACACCCTCA
>JZKD02S1950934.1:217635-240916 GCA_000966675.3 Picea glauca
ATGGAATTCATCAACCCTTGGAATGTGGAAGGTGCATTTGTAAGGCCAAAAGGCATGACCAAAAATTCATAATGGCCTTCATGAGTCCAGAATGTTGTTTTTGGGATATCTTCTTAATTCATTCTAATGTTGTTAGATTGCTCTATGTATTTCATCTAACAGTTCATCAATGACAAGAATGGGAAACTTATCTTTAATAGTGATCTTGTTGAGCTCTCTATAATCTGGACACATACGCCATGAGCCATCTTTCTTGAATACCATTATCACTGGTGCAGAGTAAGAACTTTGGCTAGGTCTAATAATGCCATCCTCTAACATTTCTTCAACCATGCACTCAATTTCACTTTTCTGGGCACAAGGGTATCTGTATGGCCTGATGTTAGGAGGAACACTCCCATGAATTATGTGAATATCATGATCATGATTTCAAGTGGGTGGAAGACCTTTGGGAATATCTTCAAATAATTTGGAATGTTAATCAATGATCCCTTGGAGATCTAGAGGAATAAATGACTTAGATGTTTGAACATCTAGTGAGCATAGTTGTGCAATAACACCTTGATGCCCCTTTTTCAATAATGTTTTCATGCCATTAGAGATTATCACCTTATTGGGTTTCCCTGTGATACCTATTAACTCAATTTCTTTTCCTTCCAATGAAAATTTCATGAAAATTTCTTGAAAATTAAAATCCATTGTTCCTAATGATTGTAACCATTGGATTCCTAGTACAACATTAGAACCACCCATGGGTATAGAAATCATTGGACTATTCATTACATATTCCCCCATAGTAAGATTGATATTATTGCATTTTCCTGAGAAATTGATAGTTCCTCCATCTGCAATCATTACTTGAAACTCTGGCACTGGATATACAAAGCAATTGAGAGCTTTGGTTAATTTATAGTGAATGAAATTATAAGTACTACCATAATCAATTAGGACTAATACTTTTTTCGTTTTGATATATCCTTTGATCTTGAGGGTTTGAGGAGTGCTAATTCTAGCCAATGGATTACACAATATCATGGTTGTCAACTCTTCAGACAAAATTGCTTCTACGTTCTCATCTTGAGATGGTTCTTGTTCTTGTTCTTCTTCCTCTTCACAATCTATGTAGAATAATTTCTTCTCACCACACTTATGTTCCTTGTTGTACTTTCTATCACAATTAAAGCATAAACCTTTTGGTTTTATTTCCTCCAATTGTTGAGGTGTCAACCTTGTAGGTTGAGGATTTTTAAAAGAAGGAGCATTATTCTCTCTATAGATGTCAGGATTGGTCCTTCTAGTATCCATAGCCATATTTTTACTTTCAACATTTCTTTCCACTCTAAATGAATTCTCCAATGATTTGGGTTCCCAAAGGCGAACCTCATGTTGAATGTTATCCTTTAAAGTTCCTACGAATACATCAATCAAGTGCTCATCTGGAATATTTGTTACCTTTGTATTCAATAGTTCTCATTTTTCAATGTATTCAATAGAAATGATAGCACACTATGAAGATACAAGGAGAAATACCTTCATAGTTCTCAATGTGCCAAGTGGAATTTATGGTAACTTCCCCACAACTTGCTGATTTTTGGACTTTCCAGGATATCTCACTTGTATAGCGTTCCCCGCACAAAATGATTGATATAAAATTCTGAAACTTGTACCCAAAATACTAAGGACTATCCACTATCCATTGCAACTGATCTCACTCAATTTGGATACTCTAGGAAGAAGTTATGATTTTTTTACCCAGAACACCTGCTTGAGACTAGTCAATAGGACTAGTCAGATACCCTATCTTCCACAGGGTGTATCTACAAATGTAAGATGATCCAGAAGTTGAAAGTTTTACCATAGATAACTTACTAATTTATGTGAATAGCCTCTATATTTCAGGGTCTAAAACATTATAGAATATTTTTTATAGTGAAAGTTTCGTAATGAATCAATTTAGGATGATTCCATAAGCCTATCTTACACAGGATATATCTCCGAAAGTATAAGGCCTAAAGAGATGAAATGTTAACCCAACATACCTTGATTCATCTACTAAATATCCTCCAAGTCGTTCCTTTTGAAACATTATATAAACAAAGTTATAGAGAAAATTCCAAAGTGTCTCAGATGTAGCAGCGAAACCCCAAGACCTTGAGCTCTGATACCATATGTTAAGAACCAAATATCAATATAGCATAGAAAAACCTCAGAATAAGTACTCAACGCCTTGAAAAGGAGATAATTTCAGATAATAAACCTCTTCGAGGGGGAAACCTCCTTATTCACCACATAAATGTTCAAGTACAAGATGATTCCAAATGAAAATGTCTCCTTGGTATATATAGGAGACTAGGAGGTACAATTACAACTAATGGACTCAAGATGACATAAATAAAATAACATTACTAATGTAATATGCCCCAATTAAGGGGTAATGAGCCACTATTTAGGGCTTAAAATTATGCATGCATTCCTAATTATAGGATGTCATTTCCTATATGAGTGAAGATCACTCACTCATTGATTAGATCATAATATACATTGATTATCATTCTTCATTGTGTGTCTCTCTTCCTTTTCTTGATAAGCTTTGTTTGTGTATGCTTTAGCTAGGTCTCCTGTGCAGGTTTCCATGAAACACTGACATGGTATCAAAGCCTAGCTGCTTGAAGAAACCCAGACAAGCTAGAGAAGAGAAAAATAGTATTTGAGTAAACCTAGTTTATGCCATCATCACGACCTATCCCTATCGAAAGGTGAGATGATTGGAATTGTCACAATTTATACATAGCCAAGGTGCGACATCGTCACATTTTTTTATTCATCTGGGGTGTGACGATTCAATTTTTCACAATCGTCACACTGTTTCCTTCACTAGGGTGCGATGCTTCAACATCGTCGCACATTATTCTTCTCTAGGGTGCAACAATTCAGTAGCCCTCCAGAAAATTGGGTTTTTGCAGTAAAATGGCCATATCTCGAAATCAATGATCTGGGTCGAGCTGAAATTTTTACCAGAGCCGTATAACATAGGGATGCTCATGATCACCAAAAATCTCCAAAATGCACATCATATTTTAGGAGATATAATTGTTTTATCATATCTATAGTTGTCATAGAACCATCTGTCATATATGAGGATCCACGATCTGGGTTTTCAGGATCTTTTCAGAATCAATAGCAGGGACGGAGGCGATGCAACTTATTCAATCAAGTTTGGTGATAATAATCACACCATACAACTATTTTGAATGGAATCTGAAGGCCGCATTCCAACTCAAAAGAAAAGGACTGTATAATTTGATGATGACGACATAAACATAACCCACATTAGCGCTTGAGAAGACCAAATGGGAGAACTATAATGATGAGTCCACATGACTACTTCTTGAGTTAATATCCATTTATCTATGGTTTCATGTTACCACATGCAAGACTCCAAACGATATCTGGACCACCTTGGAAGGACTCTTTGGAAAGCAAGATAAGATGCGAGGTCATATGCTTGAGGTAGAGTTGATTTATTTACTAAATTTAAATCTTTTCTATTGAGCTTGGGTGAATGTGGTATTGACAAGTCTACATAATAGAAACAACTTATTCTAACAATATTAGCCAAGCTAGGACCAGAATATGTTGAATATGTCTCCAATTTCCATTATGACAGATGTCTTTTTGGAGCAAATTGGAAAATGCCTACACTGGATCAGTTCATTGAGTTCACATAAGAGCAGACAAAACTCATAAAGATGGGCCTCATCAAGGATTCCAAAGCACATGCAATCACCATGCATGTTGGAAAAGGATCACCCAAACAGAACGGGAAGGAGAAACAAAACGATATGGAGGGATATTCCAAACCCTTTAACGATTCTTCAAGTTCCAAAGACTCTTCAGATTCCAAGAAGAAGAAGAAGGGAAAGAGGTGCACTTACTGCAATAAACTGAATCATGAAGAATTCACATGCATGAAGAAACAGATCTTATGGCACAAGAAATTCAATAGAACAACCTTGGAAACTTCATTTTAGATGGAGTCAAGAAGAAGAAGGAAGAAGATCATGTTCCTAAGAAAGGTAATCATCATTCTCTGGTTGCAATTAATTCCTCATCCTATTCATGGATTATAGATTCTGGTGCATCCCATCTATTCTCATGGGGGATGATACTCTAGTAGCAGTAGCAGGAGAAGGGAGAGTGGAACTCCACAATGTCATTTTTGAGAATGTTTTACATGTTCCAAATCTTTCTATAAATATGCTCTCATTTTATTAGATCACTCAGAAAGGTAAAAAGGTTGAATTTACATCTGATTCAGTTTCAGTTATTCACATGCATGACAATTCCATCATTTCAATTGGTGAGGTGGATCACAAGTCGAGGTTGTATAAATTCACTGATTTTTCTGATGATGACTCTTGTTTTCTACTTACACATCAGAAGAGTACTTTGCATGCACCTCCAGTGCAACATGCATATACTCTTGTGCTTCCATCAGTTTCATACATCAAAGATGATTCCACACACTCAAATTATCTACATGGAAATAAGCAAGTAGTACAACCAGATAAGAAGCCAGCACTGAAGCTTCAATAGATGCCCATGAAGGCACAATTCACACTTCAAGCAACATGTATCCTTGCAGGGAATCCATTGGATTTGAGGAGGACTTGATCTCAGCATGAGGATCCTTCTCATGTACTTTTAGCTTTAGAACCTGCAATGCCCATGCATTTCTATATGGTTCAATAATATAATCCGTAGCTCTAAAGTGATGACGTGGGCAATCCATTATGGAAATCAACCATGCAAGAGGATTATGACTCACTCCTAAAGAATCAGACTTGGCATCTAGTTCCACTTCCACCAGAAAGGAATATTTTCAGGTGCATATGGGTCCACAGGATCAAGAGGTACAAGGCTAGTTATGTTGCCAAAGGACTTCATCAGATCCATAAATATTTCTACATCTTCACGAAGACTTTCAATGAGCAGAAGTTTCATACTTTGCAGGATCGTCTTGCAGTGAAGCACACATTTTCCTAGCAACTGCCATTTTATTCTTTTGATACATTATCTTTTGAGGGGGGGTTTTGTTCCCATGTGGTTTTGCCTCTTTCCTCACTTTTATTCAGTGCTCATTAGTTGCATTGTACATGAGTACCTAATATGTCCTAGCAACCGAGACTCATTTTTTACTCCATAGTGATGTTCAGGGGGGGTGTTGGAGAAATTTCTATTTTAAAAGTCCTAGGCAATGAGGTTCTTTTGGATTTCATTGTCTAGGATGAGAGTAGCCAATTCATGCTTAATTTGAAAATTGTGGGTAAACAAGGGCACAAAAGAGGTGTCGTGTTCATTGGTAGTCATCAAAATTAGAGATGGGTCAACTTCTGTAGGAATTTTAAGAGAAACAACTTTAGGATGGTCAAGGGATTTGGACTAAGCAACCTCTGCAAAAAGAGTGTTGATGGGGAGAAGGTTCTGAAGTTCCCGACAATCGGTAGAAGCATGCAAGTTGATCTTTTGGAAGGTACACTAGGGCATCATTTGAGGTGTGGAGGTGGTGGTAGGGGTAACATGAGAAGGGACAATAGTAGAAGGGTCATATCTGGGTTGGAGTAAATGGATTTGAGGAGCCACTTTACGCTCGATGCTCAAGGCCCAAAGAAAGGCCTTGTCCAAGGAAGAACTCTTAAACAAATCAAATTCATGGGAGAGATGCATTAATAAACCAAAATTGAACTTTATAACTAATACCTCTTATGGGTCACCGATGTGCAGCTGGAAGTGCAATTTGCAAAAGATGTCGATGTATCCCTGGCCGGACTGACTGATTGGAAAGTTGTTGGAGATTCAACCATATGGAAAGGAGGTTTTGACGATAACCTAGTGGGTAGAAGCTCTCTTTGAGATCCTAACATAATCCATCCCACATTGTAATGTGTGGTATCTATTTCTTGATCGACTCACCTCTGTCCATGACCCAATAATAATTATCTCGCTGAGTGTCCCACCATGTCTATGGAATTCCCTCGAGTTTCATACTGAAAATATGAAGCTTCATGTCTTCTCTAATCTTAGGATATGTATGGAAGTATGTGTAAGGACTTTGAATCCAAGAGTCCATTCATTTGTCCCACAAAATTCGGTAATTGGAAGCGTGTTGGAGCTCTACGTTGTTGCAGATAGAGTAGCTCCTTGACAACCATCATTAAATCCTTAATTGGAGCTATGGTAGTGGATGTAGAATCCTATGTAGATGAATCTCTTCACCCTGACATAATTTTAATTCACCAAGGATGTCGATATGTCACTAGATGTTGGGATGAGAATCACTGAACTCGTGAGTGCATTGAGAAGGCACCCGATACTATGAAGAGGGTGTGTGGAGAATAATAAAATATGAACGTGTCAGAATCCCTAAGGAGGGCGTACTGAAATTACTGAGAAGGATGTCTGGCTTTGAGAAAAAAAAATTGTTGGATGGCCTCTCTTTTGATTTCTATGGCTGAGCAGAAGCTGGCTTGGATCCAAGCTCTGATACCAATTGATCTGCAATTCTATATGCAAAATTGAAATTGCAACAACATAATAGACTGACACACAAGAATAAAATGTTGCACAATATAAAATACATAGAGAATGAAAGAGAAAAACCATTGGAAGTGAGAAGAAAATGACCATTGATTGTATTTCATCAAGAAGACACCTTTTTTATCAAACAGGGTGATTTTTGTTTACAACAATAGCAAGAGACTTGTTTCTTTTATTTCTCACTGAAAAGTGTTGTTTCTCTTTTTATTAATTAACTACCTGACGAAACTAACATGTTAATTATTTATTAGGAAACACCTTGCTCAACTGGATTGGCGAGGGAAGATTACGATAGTAATTACTGAAAATATGTTAATTCTCTCCTACTAGTTGGAGAAGGAAGGTGGATGTCCTTCTTGGTGGGCCAAAATCACATGACATGAAACAAAAACATGTTTGTAAAGTTAGATGAGAGTGTGAAGGGAAAGTAAATTTTGGCAATGATACTGAGGTAGAAGTAATGGTAAAAGGTACCCTTGCCATAAAAGTCAAGAATGGAAGTATTATGTATATACATGATACTTTGTTTGTTCCAATTTTAAAGCACAACTTGATTATCATAGGGCAACTAAATTTTAAAAACTACAAGATTGTTTTTGAAGGAAAGTTTTGTAAGATTTTTAACAATAATGGCCTTGTCGCTGAAGTTCCTATGATAGATAATAAGATATTTTTGTTAATTATGGAATCAAGTGTATCTTTCTTGAAGGCCTCAATTGATGAGTCTTGGTTATGGCACAAGAGGTTTGGGCACCTTAATTTTGGATCTCTTTCCTTCATGAAAAATAAGGACTTAGTAAGAGGTTTCCCCTCATTCATAAAGCCAGATAATAAGATATGTGAAGGTTTTGCAATAGGGAAGCAACATAGAGATAGCTTTCCTCATCATCATTTTAGAGCAAGTGAACATTTGGCCTTAGTACATGCAGATATCTGTGGCCCCATGCAAAGTTTCTCTCTTGGAAAGAATATGTATTTTCTTCTCTTTGTAGATTATTTTTCAAGGATGTCTCGGGTCTATTCCTTAAGTGGGAAGTCTCAAGCTTTTAGTCGCTTTCAAAATTTTAAAGCACTTGTTGAGAAGGAATCAAGATACTATTTGAAAGTATTGAGAACTAATTGAGGTGGAGAATTCACCTCAAATGAATTCAAATAATTTTTCATCTTAGATGGCATCAAAAAGGAGTTAACGACTGCATATACTCCTCAACTAAATGGAGTAGTGGAGAGGAAAAAAAATAATAGTTGCAGAGATGGCCATATGTATGTTGAAATAAATGTGTTTTTAAAATATGTATTGGGAAGATGCAGTCCATACAACTACATATATCCTCAACAAAAGTCCTACAAATATGGTAAAAAATTCTACTCATGAAGCTTGGTTTTGTAAAAAATCAACTATTTCTCATTTGAAATTTTTTGGGTCTACATGCTTTGTTCACAATCATGCACAATAGAGATAGAAATTAGATGGAAAATCAATGGAATATATTTTTATTGGATATTTAGAAGAAATAAAGGCTTATAGATGTTATGATCCACTTACTAATAATCTTTATGTTAGTAGATATGCGATATTTGATGAAGCAGGAGTTTATCTAAAGAATGAAGGAGAAGATAAAGTGATTACTCCACATATTGAAAGTTTATTTTTTGATAACAATGATCAATCTGTGCAACCCTTTAATGTAAGAAATGAAAGCTCACCTTCAAGGAGTTCTCCATCAAAGGTATCTTCATCTTCTTCGATAACAATATCTCATGTTGATACACAAGAAACACCTCCATCTAGTCCTCCTAGGAAAACAAGAAGTTTGAAGGAGATATGTGAGACATCTAGTTATGCTAGTGATAATTTTTCTCTCTTTTCGTATGCCCATGTTGAACCTTTTAATTTTAAATAATCTTTCACTGATGAGCCATGGGCGCAATCCATGGAGGATGAGATGTCACATATTGAAAAAAATGATACATGGAAGTTAGTTGATCTTCCTCATGGAAAATCCACTATTGGAGTAAAGTGGATTTACAAGCTAAAATTCAATATGGATGGAAATATTTCAAAGTATAAGGCATGTTTAGTTGCAAAAGGATATGTGTAGCAAGAAGGTATTGACTATGAGGAAACATTTTCTCCTGTAGCAAGACTTGAAATTGTAAGAACTTGTCTTTCCATTGCATCTTAGCTAAAGTTAACACTTTATCGGATGGATGTTAAATCCGTTTTCTTAAATGGATATTTGAAGGAAGATGTTTATGTTGAACAACCTCAAGGTTTTATTGCTAAAAGTAAAGAAGATAAGTTTTATAGTCTTAAAAAGGATATTTATGGTGTTAAACAAGCCCCTAGAGCTTGGTGCTCTAGAATTAATAACTATCTCCATGATCATGGCTTTGATAAATGTCTTTCTGAGAGTACCATGTACCAAAAGGTTGTGGGATTAGATTTCACCATTGTTTTATTATATGTAGATGACTTAATACTTATGATCACCTAATTCTCACTTGTGAAGAATTTCAACGAGGCAATGAAATATGAATTTGAGATGTTTGATTTAGGAAAAATGAAATATTTTTCAGTATGCAAATCAAACAAACAATTGCAAATATATCCCTTGGTCAATCCAAATATGTTGAAGACTTGTTGAAAAGGTTTAACATGCAAGGTTTTAAACTTGTGAGTACTCCCTTAGTTGTTGGGAGTAAATTGATGAAGGAATATGAAACTCCACTTTGTAATGCCACTCTTTATAGATCTATGATTGGAAATCTTATGTATTTGAAAACCACTAGACTAAACATCATGTTTGTTGTGATTTTGGTTGCTAGGTTCATACATAAACCTCATGAGTCTTATGGGTGGGAAGCCAAAATAATCCTCATATATGTAAGTGGTACAAAAGATTTGGATTGTTTTATAATGCTACTAATGATTCCAATGTTGTAGCATACACATGTAGATTGGGCAGGTTACTTGGATGATCGAAAGAACACTTTTGGATACGATTTTTTGTTTGGAGGAAATATTATTTCTTGGAGCAACAAAAAGAAACTCACTGTTGCTCTATCTACAACTGAAGTAGAGTATATTCCAGCATCATCAACAAGTACACAAGCTATCTGGATGGAAATATTGTTTGAAGACTTGGGAATGCGAGTCAACAATCCAATCGAAGCCTATTGTGACAATCAAAGAACAATCAACATGACAAAGAATCTTGTATTCCATAGAAAGAGAAAACACATTGATATTCAATATCATTTCATTCAAGATCTTGTACAACAACAATTCATCTCTTTCAAATTTTGTCAATCTGAATATCAACTTGCAGACATTTTTACTAAGGCTCTTCTAAAGTATAAATTAGAAAATCTTAGACTACTATTAGGAATTAAAAAAATTGACATCAAGAGGGAGATCAAAATAACTGATTCCTAGTTTTTAGGCATTTGATGGGCATATGGACGATTGATGAACTCTAGATGTAATTTTTAAAACTTCCAAGTGTTTAGAGTTAGTTTTCCACGTTTCTTTCCTCAACAACAACATTGTGTCCTTATTGGGTGTTATTTAATCTGATTTTTGCTCATATCTAATGTGAGAAAAGGATCGAATGCTCATTTCATCTAGCTATAGCATTTTTTTTATACAACAAAGTGTTGTTGTAGAGTTTTGCAACAAAGTGTTGTTGTATTTTTTTATTGGAAATAGAGTTGTGTTCTATGAATTTATTTTATTGAATTAATCTATATCATATTGTATTTGATGAATCTCAACTGATCAATTATATAAACAATATTTTTTATTAAAACAAAGCATAAAAAATATTTTTTATCACTACAGAGCAAGTTGTTTTGGGGATTTTTTTTAAATAGATGGGATTTGAGTTTGTTGGGTGTGATTTTCATTGTCATATAAATCCTTTTTTGCTCATATCCTTCATTGTCCACGTCTCATATAATTTTCTTTCATATGCAACGTAGAGACCTCAGGATGTTATGGGGAATGATTTGGAAACAATTGTTGAATCCCTACTTCTATACACATTGATCTGCAAACAAGAAATTAGTATTGCAAAAAATATTAGTGGAGGACTAAATGAAAGATAAATTACTCTAGAATATATATATATATATATATATATATATATATATATATATATATATATATATATCCGTTTTCCACTTCCCTATCTAAATCTACTTATTTAAATAACATAACTCATGCATTGCTACTTATTTAAACAAGCGCCACTTAAGTGTCGATGTCCCTACTGAGAATTTTTTTTATTGTTTAGATCTCTACTATATATGGATGTTTCCTTTGCTACATATTTTGGTTTATCCACATGTTTCCGAAAAAAGTAACCTTACCCAGGTTTATGAATTAATAACTACATGTTAAGATGATCTATTGATCAACCATCTCTATATTAAACCCTCAACATTCTAATTAATATACAGAGCAAGATCAACACAGAAAAACATGCTGAAGAGAAAGAGTCATCTTGTTAAGAAAATATAGTCTATGCTAACATTGTGTGTATATAGACAAATTACACAGAGACAATAAATATGATGATGCACACCACAAAGAGGAAGGTGACTATATAGAAAAAATAATTCATCTTGGATGTGCATGCAGAATACCAAGACCTAAAGATTATGTATTGAAATGGCGATGTCGCGGTAGAATTAAAAAAAATATTTTTTCCTAAGGTGTGGACTAAGAAATGGGCACATTAAGGTGACCGGTCATATCAAGGACAAGGCAGAACCTCAGCCTCATAAGTGGATGAATGACAAAACCAAATAAGGTGGATATATACTAGCATACCCCCAAAGTGGGGGAAAGAGAACATCAAGTTTTTTTGGTGATTACAATGCTCAATATTAGGAGGTGTTTGTTTTGGATGATAGATGAATAATCAATAGAGGATTCATTCAAGAATTCCTTTTATTTCTTATTCATTTGTATGCACATATGGTAGTCATGTATGTTGTCCCCCCAAAAAAGATTCCAACGAGTTTATCATAATGGACGTATGGTGGGAGGAATATTGAATTAAGAGGGAATTGAGGGTGATTGTTATGTATTGGGACAATTTTGTGGGTAACTGGTACAACTCAATCATAGTGTGTAAAAAAATTAGGTGTGATTCCCTTCAAACTAAAATTCATCTAATACCCATGCGATTGTTAGATGATTATCCTCTAATTAAATCTAATTTAATACCTTTAACTCTTTCATGGAAGACAGAATCCAAGCAAATCCGACTAATCCTAACCCTAAAAACAAACAAACCTACATCCATGTATCCATATTCAAGTTATCAAAAAATATTGTCATTTAAGAAATGTACAATTTAGATTAGTATTTATCTTCATTTTGATAAGAAATCTTCTCATGGTTCAATCTCACTCTATTTTAACAAGGTTGTGTTTATGGAATACAAATGTACGAAAGAGATATTTCCATGTTCTTTAGATTGTTGAAGAGCCTCCACACACTTGAGATGAATTAATTGATTCTATAAAAGTAGTAAATATACTATCATGTATAAAATATAAGGAATTGTGTATAAAATATAAGGAATTTGACCCCATTTTTGGATTCCCTTACTCTGCAATTGTAGATGACCTTATGGGTTTATGTTAGCCTGACCATAGGGGTAATTTGAGGTCAAAAATGAGATCAAACAATTTGGAGGATTTATATGATTCTTTCAGAGGTCCACTCATCAAATTTCATCATCGAGATCACAAATGCCGTCAATTTCGGTTCCATAGCATTTTGACTATTCATGTAAATTTGGGAGTATTAATGGGCATTATTTAATGGATTCCACTAATATTATCATTTTAATAATTTATCTAAGAGGGTACCTTGGTGTAATAGCTTGTTGGAACCTGGATGAAAATCTCTAAATGATGGAGAGAATAAAAAGTGACTTTCAGTACCCAAAAACTCTTTAAAGTCAAATAAATCACTTTTTGGAGTAAAAGGAGTTAATAAATTAATAAAGTGATTTTGATAAAGTTAAATTAAAAGGTCACTTTCATGAAAAAGGGTAAAAGGGTCAACAAAACGGTGAACAAGGAAATATGAGAGGAATGAGGGCACCCTCTCTCATTATGCACTTATTAATTTCTAAAAATGAAATTGAGAGAGCTATTGTGTATTTTGGCTCTTGGGACAAAAAACCCTAGAGGAGGAGATTGATATTGGCTTCGATGGTGAAACTATCCATCCTATATGATTGTAGAGGAGGGATCATTCATGTTTATTCATTATGCTTCATTATGGCAGAGTTTATCATTTTTTGGCAGATTTATTCATTTGAAAAGGTTTATTTTTGCTTGAGTAGGGCGATTGTGGGTTTGTGGCTACATTTTAGTGAGTTGGGGGATGAGTTTATTCAACTAGAGGACGTGTTTTCTTACTAGTGCCGATTTAACTCATTGCTAGGCAAGTATTCCTCTTATGGGTCACATTTCTCTTGGTTAGGTCGTTTATGTATTGTTAGAGACCACATTTCTCTTGTTTGGATCATCCTTAGATTGTTAAATGATGTCTTTCTCTTGGTCGGGTGAAACACACTATTGTTGGATGATTTCTGTAGATAAAGGGGTCGATTTGTTTTGTTGGCAACTAATTTTTATTGTTGTTGGGGATGTCATTGCTTGCTTGGCAAGTTATACCTTATTTGGGGAAAATATACCTTGATGCAGGGTCAGTTTCTCCTTTATTGAGGTTGTTTTGTGTGCATCGAATCCATACTACTGGAAGGTGTTATTTGCTGGACTGTTGGGCATATTCTGTGTCATCTACAACCACATTTATTCTAGAAAATTGCAAAGGAAGACTACAAGAATTTATATATCAACAAAGGCATATTATTCTGTGGATGTTATTTGTTGAAGGTGTTGAGTATAATTACTCTGTGGGGAGCTGATATTACCATCTTATTTACCATATATAACATGTCATATTTATCTAATAAAATCATCTCTTTCTGTGTGATATTTGCTTGTTGTTATGATATTTTATTTGACGAAATTCTTGGGTATTTGGCGGTAATGTTTGTATGTAAAATGGAACACTTAGATGGACATTGAAAGCCTCAAACAACCATTGAAAATACATGTGAGAAATCCAGGTAGAAAACACTAAGTCATTACAACAAAAAGAACCTACAACCTAAGTGTTTGACGAAATTCATCACTTAGAAACACTCATAAATTGTTACAATGGTGAGGAAAAATTGTTACAACAGTAGGTAGGTACATTGCAGTGGTATCAGAGCTTGTGATCCTCCCATCCCATGAGGGTATAAATATTGGCTATGGAAAACAATCAAAACAATGCAAGGGACAATGGAGCTCATGGTTCAAAGGGACAATGAACAAGAAATCAAAGACAAAAAGAGAAAGATACAGAGTTTACATAGTGTTTGAGGGAGTATATGGTTCTTAGTGAGGCATTTCACACAACCATGTTATTCAAGTATTTTTTCACCATCAAACATCCTGAGTGGAATGAACCCCAAGTATCAATGGACAAGAAGGTGAAGGTGCCAAGTAAAAAGGTACTAGTTTCTAAAGATCCTGATACTTCTAAAAATGAAGAAAATATTGACTCTTCATGTTTCTTCTCCTGCAAATGAGCACATGGATGCTCATGAGGCCTTATAACCTAAGACCAAAAAGGAGATTTGGGAAGACAAGGAAGAAGATAGCAATGACATGGTTCTATTCTAGCAGAGTGACTGTGTGGTTTTGGATGAGGAGTCAATTTATGACATAGTGATTTGGGATGAAGAAGAAGCCAATGTTGTTGATGGTATGCGAGACACAAGTCTCTTTGATGTTAATTTAGAGACCATCTTTGATAGGCCTTCTGGAGAGAAGATTTTCCTTGATGAAGTGGTGCTTGATCATGATGCTACCCCACATTTTGGAGATTTCATGGTATCATCTAGTGAGACAATTGGTTTTGATGAGGGTAGTGTTCTTACAGTGGAAAAAAAAAAAAAAAATTCAATGGTGGGACGACCCATGCCACTATGATGAATATGAAGAAAGGCCTCAAACAGTGTAGGGCTTGAAGGACCAGTTATTAGTCTTAGAGGAGAAGATTGTGTAGGTATTAAAAAGGGCTGATGATACTCAAAGATGCATGGAAGATATTATTGGGCAGGCTTAGATTGAGGAGAGCCAAAAATGACTTGCAAGTGGAGTCACTAGTGCACAATTGTGCATAATCAAAGAATCCCTAGAACAAATGAAATAAGATTACTTGCAGTTGTTCATGGATAGGGATCTTTCTCTCAAGTTCATTAAAGACAAGGAAATGGAGGTTGAGGAGCTTGGTTACCAGTTGAGTTTGTCATGCTCATCATCAATTACAACAGAGACTCCATCATCTTTGGCAGTTGTGACACATGAGGGCATGAGTGGCACTCATGGTTTGAGGGGGGATCCTCTTGTGACAATCTCGTATGAGGAGAATTTAGAGTTGCAGGTGCTTGAGGAGAGGTATAGCGTAGAGGTTTTTGACTATGCTCCTATTTTTCATTGTGGGAATCACGATCTGTTTCTTTTGGATATCCCACTAAAGGATCAAGTCTTATCTACAGAGGATATAGTTGAGCACATTCCTTGTGGACCAACTTGCAAGGAAGTATATGCATCCATGGATTGGGTGGACAGGTATATGAAAAACATGGGAACTCTTTTGGATATAGGTTTAGGTGAAACCAATAAAGTGATGGATACAATAGCAACTACAAAATATAGGATGGTACCAGATGTTCCAGTGATAGGCAAAAATATGCAAGGGTATTTAGTGGCACACGATAGTATACAATGGAGTTTTGGGGTGTTTCCTCCAGGGAGACCTCCCTACAGAGTCCTCAAGCATACCATTGAGTTGAGTTTACCCAATATCGATGAGTGGATGGGTGAGCCTCTGGGAGCATCATATCCCTCGATTATCAATCTTCATTTGGGATATCATTAGATGAGGGCTAGGGAGAAGGATACTTCATTATGATTTATTGGTCATGACCTTGGGGTTGACCAATGCACTAGTCACTTTTTGGTCTCGTAGGTAATGGCAGAGGCATCTATTCCTATTATTCTATACCCTCATTACATAAATCAGTACATGGGAGGTTCACTTGAGTTAGTTATATGAGAAAGGTGGGATTGTGGCCATGAAAAAAAGATCTTTCATTTGGACTTTGCAGTAATCATGGGGAATGGTGAACTTCTACTTTGGTGGTGGGATCTAAGAATTCATCTGAGCAATGGATTGCTTCAAATGAGGTTGATACTGACAGATTTGAGAAAATGATTGGTCTACTTCATTATGGGGATGTTGTGAGAGGAGTTGTGGAGTTTTGTTTTTATATGGTGACATAGTTTTTCACTCATGATGCCCAAGATCGAGTATAGTCATGGATTGGCAAGTTTTGACTTCACTAAGATGCTTCGATGGAGTATGATTCATGATAATGGGTACCATGGGAGGAGAGTGAAGTATCAACATGGAGATCATGTGATTATGATCAGAGGGGTGCAATGTCGGCATGATGGTTACTCTCGGAGATTAGCTTGGGACCTTAGGACTGTAGTGTTTGATAGCTTGATAGTTGATATATATGAGATCACCAGTTTTCTCTTTCCATAGTTTACTCTTGGGATGCTTAGGAGTGATTTCTTGGAGGAGTGGTCTTCTGAAGAGTTGATATATTTTATGTGTATATTTTAACCTCGTACAATATTTGTTGCAAATAGATTTTCAGTAAAAGAACAAAAAAGATACAATGGAAAATACAAACATTACATAGAGATTTTTCCCCTGGAAACCCAAACTAGGAAAACCAACATATTATATATTCATTCATAGTAATACATTGTTTAGAATACAATATACATATAAGATCCAGTGACATCCAAAACCCTAACTCAATGAGATGGATTAGTCAACAACCCTAATTCCTTAATCGGAAATAGAAAAGCATCGACAAAACATCGTGTGTCGAAAAACCACCTAAATATGTGACACATTTGCCGAGGTAGAATTTATTCCAATCAATAAGGAAATATGTTGTCATATCTACAATTGGCGCTTATGATGAACATAGTCATGTCCATTTTATTGTGTGTTGAGTGTGATAGTTGGAAAACAAATTACTCTATTTTCAGTGACTCTCTGGTTCAATTGTCAAAACGCGCAGATCGGTTGCTCATATTTGAATTTGGGTAGATTCAAAAGTTAAAACCTTGGAAACCTTTATTTTTTTGAGATTTTGATTTTGGAGTTCTTGGACTGCAGCTCCTCAATTCACAAACAATTTCTGCAAGAAAAAACTCTGATTGCTTCACATGCTATCCCACAAATTCTTCTATATGCACGTCGTTGTCTTGGTAGTGTTGTGCAAATTTTTTGGAGTCCTACCAAATAATAATAATAAATGTTTCATTGATAAATAAATCCTATGATTCTCATCGTGGATGTGTAATATTGTTTACAAATTTGATAATTGGAATCCAATTGTTTCATCCTTAGTGATCATTCTGTACTTCTTTGAATTATTCAATTCAAGGATTTGTGTCCTCTACCTTTTCATATGTTTTTTAATATTTCATTTATTAACGTAACCAAATCTGAACATCTTCGATTCTAACCATACTCAGCTACACTAAAAAGAACACAAAATGAACATTTTTAAAGAGTGATAATTTGAAAAATTGGAATAACACAGAAGTTAGTGAAACCAATATTTCACATCTAACATAGTTATTCCTCAAATAGGAGACAAAATGCATATTCTATCGGGGAGTATTGAATCGAATAATAATTATATTCTCACATTCCTTAAGAGAGTCTAGCTAAATATGTATATCATTTAGTATTCTTCAATAGGGTCATGGTCAGACAGACTCCTACCATGCATGTTGTCAGCTGTAATACATAGATATATTTACTACATGCACAATTTATGAAATTAATAAATTTAATAGAAAATTAAAAGATCTTCAAATTATCATAGTATTCTATTTTATATGGTAATGTTAATATATATATATATATATATATATATATATATATATATATATATATATTAATTAACTTGAATTTGTCTTTAAGCTCGATAGTTTAAATGTGCACATGTCTATAAAGAAATCCATAGATCACACTGTTAGCACTCGGTAAATTTCCTAGAGGTTGAAACAGAAGAAATCTACTAAAGGTAACTTTATCCAACCACTTTCAAAGCTGGGAATCTAGCCCTTCCAGCTTCAGAGAGGGATCTCTCTATATGATTTAGCTTTGTTTTTTAACTTCAGATATTAGGCTAGGTAAAGAGAACTGTAGGTTTGTTATCAAAGTGTTTTTAAATGGGTTGAGACGATCTACACATCCATTGGGCTATGGGGTCCGTGTTTAATTAAATACGAGATACAACCAGAAACGCCAAAAGAGACTTTCACAGGGCGAGATAATATACTCACAGGATCTTTTAGTAGTTTGAATGATGGACAGAAGAAAAGATAAGAAAGATAACTTCAACTAACAAGCAGTTAAGAATTTCTTAATCAAAGATATCAGAGGATAAACATTCAAATCTTTAGAATTGGAAACAGGGTATCAAAGATAAATCCTGCAACATTACGTTACTCTTAAAGATTAGTTCCAGAAAACAATATGATCACGATGAAAGAAAACATTTAACTTAGAAAATCAACATCACCAGTGAATACATGCAAGAATCCTGTAAAAGTGCCTCCTCTTTATTAATGGTAGATCTCTTCAAAAATAGTACAGTTTGATAGCGATAGGGTGTGCGAATCAACAACCCTCAATACTTTGAAAAGTGAAGTATTTATAATTCAAATTAGAAATGTTCCTGTCATAACTGATCAGGACGTGCTCATTCTATTTTTAGTCTAACTACTTTAGCTAATCAAAACTGCTTGATGACTCGGTACAACTGCATGCAGAATTTCTGGGGTAGGCCGTTGGTGAGGTGCCTATGTAACCTCTTCTGACTGGACAGGTGACTGGACCTGGACAGCTCATCTACTAATCGAGCAGATCACAAAGTTCTTCCCATCTGAGATGACTTGGCACTGTGACTTTGAGTAGTCTCCGATACACTTCATCCATGTCTGTATACTTAGTGAATGTGGGCTTAGTGAGGAATATGTATCGAATCTCGTGTTGGATACTAATGTCCAACTGCAGGGCATCCATGAATGCTTTGCCAGTGATGCTCCCTTGTATGCCTGCAAACTTCGAACTGTCCTTAGACACTTCAGCCAGTCTCTTCTTGTAATCTGAGAGTGTCATTAGTTTGTCATTAATGACCTTCAGACCAGGTAGGCCTTTCTTTTGGAGAGCATCAATCTTATTGAAGAACTTCTGTACTCCTTGGTCCATGACCTGAACCTTTTCTTCAAGCTGAAGCATTAGACTTTTCTTGGTTAAAACCCTTTTTACTTCAAGTATAGTCTCTGTTCTGTCCTCGATCTTTAGTTCTTCAATTTCTTCTCTGGTCTTGGAATTCAGGAACCTGATGATCTCATTTGCTTGTGTTGGCATGTCTCCCATTTCCACTCTGATTTTCTCAACGGCCTGTTTGCTCCTCTGGAGCAACTCATTCTGTTCAAACATGATTTGGATCATGGGCCATATCTCATTGATGGACTTTGTGATATCTATCCATACATTTTCTTTGACTTCAGCCAAAGTCTTCCCTGCCATTGTTTGCTTTTGGAGCTGCTGTAACTCTTTCCTGAGATGCTCTGCTACCTGATTTTCTTTGGATAGGCTTGTCTGGAAGGAAGTTTTGAGCTCCTGGAGGTTCTCAACTTCTTTCTTGAGTCTACTAATTTCTTTCTCTTGCAGGTTCATCTTCTCCATGGATTTGGCAAGGTCTGTTGTCCCTTCTGGTGGTGTCACTGATGTTGCAGATGGGATTGTTGTCACGGCTGCTATGCTTGCTCATGAGATAGGAATGGCACTCAATGGAATGACTTCCATTGGTTTCATTTGCTCTTTCTCCTTTAGTAACCTCTCCATCTAATCCTCCATCTCTTTGAGGTGAGCATTCCGCTCCATGAACAAATTTATCATCTCATCCTTCTCACCTTATTTCTCTGCTATCTCCTTCACCTGTGAGTCCTCTGTGGGCAGGAGCTTCAGCTGTTTTCTTAAGGATGCGATGTCTGCATTATTTTTCTTTATCATCTCTTCTGTAGCTTTGATATTTGACAGATCATAGCCGATCTTTAAAACCATCTCCTCCAAGGTCTTGATTTTGTTTTCCTTCGCAAAAGATGATATCTTTTCCAGCTTAAGCTGCGTCTGAGCGTTGTTCAATGATACCTGGAATTTTGCTGCAGAAGCTGAAGCGTGTGCCAATGTGTGAAAAACCATTTCCCCTGTTTGTTTGTGCAGATCCATCTAATCTGTTGGATGCACATCCTTCGCCTGGAATTCGAAGGTGGCCCTCCTGTAGTCTGAGATCACTTTGGGATCCGGTACCTGGGCTTGGAGGTAGGCCATGTGCATTCTTTCCTTTTCTATATCAAATGCAGACAACAGCCTGTGTTGTGCAGTTGATGACTGCTTCTGAAACTGGGCGTAAGTACTACTGGTGAGGGTCTGGTTCTTTTTCTTGATCAATTCGTACTTCTAAAAAATGCCCAACTTGGGCCCAGTCTTGCTTGGCTGAGTATCCAGGGGAGAATCTGTGGATTTCTTCGGTATTGCTGTTGTGATTGCCTTATGATGGCTCGAACCAAAAGGTAGAATGACCGGCTTGATCACTGGGGTAGTTACTGTGGTAGGTGGGACTTCTTGTTCTACTGTTGTGCCAGGCATTGAAACTGTCTTTGGCCTCTTGGTGTGCATCTGGAACTCCTCTGATGACACCTCTGTTACAGGTGGAGATGACTCTTGTCGAGGCCTTTTTTCCTTGGGGACCTGAGGTGTGGTAGTGGGTGGCACATTCGTCGAGGGCACCTGCTATTCCACTTCAACTTGCTGTTCCATTTTGACTAAGGTGTCAGGCACCCATACTGTTTGATTTGCAATTTTTTCGATCTCTGGCTTGGACTCATGACCATATGGGATGTTTTTATTTTTCACTCGCATTTCTAAAATGATCCCGCATGGATCATAGTGCCATGTGAATCTCGTAAAGAATTTCATCTTCTTCAACATTCTGTCAGCTTCTTCCCCGACGCCTCGACTATTGCAGATGAAAGAACCAATCTACCCCTTGATTCTCAATTGTTGCTTCTTCTTTAGGGAAACAAAATGAATGTCATCTGAATTCATTATCTGTCTAATATATTCTAACACGAAAATTCTCACCGACACATATTGAGGTAGTTTGTAAGGTGGAAATTCACACCCAAAAACTCTGATCTCGGTGTGGTTTTGTTACAGGTACCAGTCTCCTGTCTTTGCGTTGTCCGAGAGATGCAAAATTCTCTGGACTTCATCGTTTATTCATGGCTCAGGTCTGTCACTCAACATGCTTACCACTAGGTGGTAAAACTGATCAATGAATGCTTTGAAGTCATATTCAGCAGAGTTACACTTCAATAAAGATGTCCATGCTGTTACTGGCTGAGGCTTTCCATCTGCGTCCATTTTCTGCATAGAAAAACTTAATTTATCGGCTTGATAAAAAACAAACATGTAGGCCAATATGGATGAATATCTAAACATGCCCTCTGTGCCAAAGTTCACGAAATGCTCATGAATATTGTTGGCCAGGAAAGTACTGAAATCGAACTGGGTGGTGGGTTTTTCATCAGTGGAGAAAATGGATAGAAAACCCAGAATGGGCTCATCTACCCACTGGTCAGAATAGTATCCTAACAGAGCGCAAAGAGAGGAAATGATCTGGTTTCCCTTGGTGGAGAACATGGATGATGGGTAAGGTGGATTGGTGGAAGGGAATTGAGAGGAGGTGGGAAGGAACAGCTCAAAAATTTGAGCTCTCTGTGGAAAGGTCATCTTTTGATATAGCTCTGTAAGGATATCTAGGTCGAAAGGAGAGACAGAATCAGCATGGGGAATTTGCATCATTTGGTCAATGTCTTCGGGAGTGATGAAGAAGAGGACATCTCTAGATGATGAGACGATGGCCCTCTGGTCAGGAATATAATGGGCTTGGCATTTGAGGGAAAATTCGGGAAAGTGGTGTATCTGGGGAAAAAGGTACAAGGGAAAATTGGACTCCCAGAGTCCAATCTCATCGCTCTGATCCAGGAACACTTCCCGGAGCCATGACTGGAGGTCTAAAAAATTGAAGTCGCAAATGGTCTCTGCGATCAACCTGTCTTTATCCACCAACGGGATTTTGTCCAGGTCAACAAGAGGAGGAAGAAAAGGATTATCTTCCCCTTCCGCTAGCCTTGGCTTTGGCGCCATCTCTGCAACAGTACCTGCAATAAACAATATGTTAGTGGGGTCGACTGACTGTGGATGAAGGCAACGAGGAAACAATGGAGGAATAAGAGGTAAGCTTTCTGGAACGATGGATGAATAACAAATGAAAGGGGAATAACAGTAGTTTTATTCAAAACTAGGGTCGGTCGGACACGGGGGACATGTCAGCAGGATAACGGGTATGTTATCCTGTAATAAATGGACAACGGGCCACTTGGGATGAGGTGGGAGGTGACAGTGGCCAAAGCATACAGATGGGTGACATGGAGGCTGGTGATTGGAGGTAAAAGTCGCCATAAGGGGTTGTTCATGAGTGAAAGGGGTCAGGGACTGACAACAGGGACTGGCAGCAGTTATGGGATGGGACACAACTCGGGAACAAGAAGAGCAAGTGGCATCAGTGGAGGATGACGTCCCTGAGTGATGGAGGCTTCCAAATGACATAGGGTGAAAGGACTTCAGGACCAATAGATTTGTGCCACCTATGACAAGGGGCCCATCGGAGGGAATATCCATTTCGGACCCCCCCCCTTTGATTAAAAGCAGATCATCAAGGGGGGTCCGAAATCCATTGTAGACTGTTGATCTGCGCGCCCGTTTCCTAGCCACAGATCTTAGCACATCCTTTATTCCTCATTCCAGACCCCCCCCCTTCCATTAAAGGCAGAACGGATGGGGGGTCCGGAATCAAATTTGGGTCATGGATTAACGCACTCGTTCCTGGACCGTCCAGATCTACGTGATTCTTATTTCTGATTCCGGACCCCCCCCCTGGTTAAAAGCAGAACACTAGGGGGGGTACGGAATGCTCTGTGCATTGTAGATCTGAGTGCCATGATCTAGACCGCTGATAAGTGTAGGAAATATAAATCATGAGCGGAAAAAAGGATGTGTCGGGAAAACTTAAGACAAGTGCCTTTTATGGGTTTTTCCCAATTTTTCACATAGACACCACCAAGGGGACATCATCTAAACTATTCTTAGGCAATGGAGACATGGTGTAGCATTTTCATCAATCTAGTTTCATGGGTGGTGAAGCAAATGAAGCAACTAACCTACATGCTAACCTATCTTCCTAGGACAATTAACCTAGATTAAACTATTGGGTTAAGAAATTACTCTACCTAAGGGCTATCTGACCAGGATTAGACAGTATGGTCAGATGTATTCACTAACCTAGCAACATTAAATTTAAAAAGAACTTGG
>JZKD02S1950934.1:240966-251792 GCA_000966675.3 Picea glauca
TCTTTTTCAAATTATTTGTAGAATGAAACATCATTTGTCAATAAAAACACTATATACAGATAATATCCAAGTCATCAGTTGATTCCCATAATTTATGGGGTGATAACAGCGGCTCTACCTGGGGATGATACTTGCTTTGTTAAGTGCCAAGAATCCTGGTTCCTGTCATTCTGAACATATCTGCCTAGTAGATTTCATTGGTTTTATTCTCAAAAATGGAAAAACAATGATCAACAGCTTAGGGCCTTCTCTTCGGGCTTCAACCGACTGACTAATGTTCCTCACTCAGAAAATGCAAGTGAAAATGAAAATTAAACTGGTATGTACAATGGAGAGTGAGTTCTTCAATTCTTTTACTAAGGTGGGACATAATGTTTCAGCATTCTGCCATTCACAGGTGCTCCTGGAAGATCTGACGCATCAACGTTGTTTAGCAAGAAAGCATTGTTTCCTCTGAAAGCTTGGATCATGTATGGCCCTGTCCACGGATGGTCAAATTTCCCATGCTTTCCCTTGTCCTCATTCCTGGCATCCCATCTCAACACCAGATCTCCCAGCTCAAAATCATCCTCCTTGGTTCATTTGTCAAAGATCTTCTTGATGTTTTCTTGGACGACCTGTGTTTTGTTGAAAACCTCTTCTCTAGTCTGTTGCAAATTGATCATCTGGTTGATCCTTCTCTGTGAGTCATTAGGCTCATCTTGTACATCTTGTAGCAACTTCATGATAGGGACTCCTAAAGAAGTGGGGAAAACAACCTCTGTACCATAAACCAGTTGGTATGGCGACATACCAATTGACCTTTTGGTGGTCAGTCTGTCAGCCCATAGAGCAAACACCAACTTATCGTGCCATGATTTTTTGTTTTCTTGCAATGTTTTCTTGATGATATTTACCAACATTTTGTTTGAAGATTCCGCTAACCCATTCCCCTGAGGGTAGTAGGCTGTGGAATGCCCCAAACCAATGTGGTACCGGTTGCAGAAATATATGAGTTTCTTCGACCGAAAGGCAGCTGCATTGTCAGTTATGATCTTTCTAGGACAACCAAAATGAGACAAAATATTATTTTCAAGAAATTTGATAATAACAAAGTCAGTGGCTTGCCTGCTTGGTACTGCCTCGATCCATTTAGTAAAATAATTAGTGGCAGTAAGGATCCATCTGTGTTGGCCTGAAGAAGGTGGGTGAATTTATCCAATGAAATCGAGCCCCCATTGCTGGAAAGGGGCCTCAACTGATATAGGTTTCAGAGGTAAAGGAAGGAGTTTCCTTTTGCCTTCAAACAGTTGACACTGGTGACATGCTCTTACCTTCTGATGCACATCTGCGAATAGGGTGGGCCAATACAATCCATCTCTGAGTATTTTCTTGGTTGTGACCTTCCAGTTCAAATGGCCACCACATTCCCCTGTATGAAACTCTTGCAATACTTTATCAGCTTCATCTTTCAGTAAAAAATTTAAAATAATGCCTGCAAGGTATTTCCAATACAAATTTCCTTCTAGAATACAGAATTTCAAAGCTTTCAACTTTAAAAATCTAGCTTTAGTCTTAGTTAAACCAAGGGGAGCTTGTAAATTTTGTAGAATGAATATAAGGTCTGCATACCATGGAGAGTTGAGAAATACCTCTCTGATGTTTGGAGTCGCCATCTCGCCTTGATCATCTGCCACATCTAGAAAATTAATGTCAAGAGCTTGGAAGTTAGATTCAGCCATTAATTTAGCAAGGCCTTGGCTTTTGATTAGTTTTGTGGGCTTAATCTCTATATCGTATTCTAAAATGACAACAATCCATTTTCCCCTTCTTCCATCAGGGTTGTCCTGTGTCAAGATATCCTTTACTACCGCATTCAGAACATAAGCTATGGTGTGAGAATGGAGAATGTAGACCCTGAAGTCTTTTATGGCTTTTACCAAAGAAAAATCTTGCTTCTCCATGATATTGTAGTTCAGGGCAGCATCTCTTAATGCTTTGCTGAAGAAAGCTATGGGTTGTTCATACCCTTCACTGTTCTTCTGCAGTAATACAGCTGCTATAGTATGTTCAGAGGCGAAAGAAAAAAGATAGAAATCTTTAGTGAAATTGGGACTGATCAAAACTGGGGCTTCTGTGAGTGCCCGTTTGACTTCTTCAAAGGATTGTCTGGACTCAAAGTCCCATTTTATTTTTACGTCGTTTTTAAGCATGTTTGTAATGTTTCGAAGGAGTTCGGCCAGATTGGGAATGAATCTTCGTAGAAAGTTAATTTGCCTGATAAAAGACTGTAGTTCTTTGAGGTTTCCTGGGTGTTCTAACTTTAGTATGGCCTCGATTCTACTGGGGTCTATTCTGATTCCATCTTTAGAGATGATGTGTCCCAACAGTTTGCCTTCTTCTAACCCAAAGAGACACTTCTTAGGATTTAACGAAATTCCAAACCTTCCACATTTCTCGAAAACTCGTCTAAGGTGTCGCAGGTGTTCATCATCAGATTTGGAAAACACGGTCACATCATCTAAGTAAACAACAATAAACTTACCAGATTCTTCCACGAAGGCAATATCCATGGCCCTCTGAAATGTGGCTCCTGCATTCATCAAACCGAAAGGCATCTTCACGTACATGAAAGTTCCCCATGGTGTGGTAAAAGCGGTTTTATCTTGATCGTCCGGGTGAACTAGGACTTGGTTGTAGCCTGAGAAACCATCCAACAGAGATATCCTACTGGACCCGACCACTCTTTGCAGGAGGTGGTCCGTTTTTGGTAATGGGTAATTATCTTTCAGGGATACTTTGTTCAGATTTCAGAAATCAATACAGAGCCTGATTTCCCCGATTTTCTTCCGTTGTAGGGACTAAATTAGAAACCCACTTAGAGAAACGTAGAGGGATGATGATCTTGGCATCATACATTTTCTTGATTTCTTTTTCTATCAGAGGGAGAAACTTGGGATTTATCCTCCTAAGTTTCTTCCTAAATGGTTTTTGGTCTTCCTTTATGGGAATCCTATGTTGTATGATGCTGGTATCATAGGCTTTCAAATATTCATAGCCCTAGGCAAAAACATCTGAATATTCTTTGAATAGCTCAATGTATTTAATCTTTTGTTCTGGGGGTAATGATTTGGACAGTTTGACCATCCTAGGCTTCTCTTTAGTCCCTATATTACAATCCTCTACCTCTTGTCCATGTGCTTCTATTTTTGGTTTTTTAGCTACATCGTTATTGTCAAATAAGTCTTCTAAGGGAACAAGACCTCTAGGTAAAACATTGCTTCTCAACTATAAAACATCGGCATCCATTTCGTCATCCCCTAACTCTCCTGAATCTACTGTATCTACTCCTAAATCTACAGTATTCACACTATCTATTTCAAACTCAGAATTATTTACATTCTCGTCTTCATTTTCTAAATCTATGTTTGTACATTCAAAATCGTTCTTGCATTGCAGAAAATCCTCTATCTAATCATCATTTCCAAACACTAGCCAGTACTTGATATTATCAGGAATCGTCGGTCTGCATTTTACTTCGACAGTGTATGGGCGAGTTTGGCGGAAGGGGATCTTGCAGGAGGCTGCTGACGTAGCCAATCCGTCGGCCATAATATTTTGTCCTCTCAGCATTACCTCCAAGTCAACCTCATTAAAACACTTCAAAGCATCAAGAACAACATTCCTGTAGGCTCTAAGGCGTGGGTGTTTAGCAGCATACTCCCCTTTAATTTGCTTGATTATTAATTCAGATTCACCCCTTACCATTATCTGCTTGGCACCAACTTTTTTCAACAGCTTCAGACCGAGCATTAAAGCTTCATACTCGGCAACATTGTTAGTGCACTGGAAATTTAATTTGTAGGAATGATTTTCTGAATACCTGTTTCGATGATTATGCAGCCAGAATCTAGCTCCTGCTCCTTCTTTACTCACAGCTCCATCAAAATCCATACTCCAGAAATCGGTGGGGAATTCTTCAGTGATTACATTGTTCATCTTTGCTACCTCACCTTTTTTTGGACCTTCATCTTGACTAGATACATCTTCCATCAGCTGAGTATCTTTCTCTTCCGTATCACCATCATTGTACAAGATGAACGAATCTAAATCTGAATGAGCAAAGTAAAGGGGGTAATTGTGAGGTTTCTCTTAGCTACTGACCATGTACTTCATCAGTGTTTCTCTATATAACCTCCTCTGTTTCCCAAACACTGGGATAGTGGCGTAAGACATATCCAGCTGCAGGGTTCCTTTCAACTTAGCTCCCCAAGACCGAGATAGCAACATTCCATACTTTGGTGGGATGTCTGCAACCACCACGTCCATTACCATGCTTTTCGAAGGGATCTGAACCAAGGTGATGCATAGGTCCTTTATCAAACCAATACATTTGACTTTGCTAGAGTCGAATGAGTGTAAATCCTTGTATGGTCTTGTGACCTCCAATCCCAATTTTTCCATTACCGCTTTAGGCATCAAATTGTGGGAGGCACCTGAGTCTAGCATAGCGTTATGAAAGATCAAGTCATGTATGTTTAGACTGATATAAAATGGGGCGACCTCACCAGTATCATCCCGACCATCCACTTCAAGTCCGATAAGAAGTTTTGGATGATCATCAGTTAGGTTCACAGTGTCTGAATGAGTCACTAATCCAATGGTTAAGGCCTTTGTGCCTATGTCTGGTTCAATGGCAAGTGCTTTAATTACCTATGAACGATACCCATCTCTTTTCATCAATAGTTCCAATGTTCTGACCATAGAATCCAATTTGGAATCAATGGTCGACATGGAAGGTTCTTCTTTGATCGTGACTCTCCTTTCTGACCTTTGACGGGCCCGTTTCGCCAACAGATTGGCCTCCACACTAATAGCACTTTTCTGCATGTCCTCTAGGGTGGCAACATTTCTTTCTCTTAATTGGTAAGACATGTCAGCATCAAATCCATCAGGGAATTTAATCAATGCCAAATCCCGTGGAGGTTTGATTTCAGTTGGGATTTCATTGTACAGGTTGTTAAAACAGGTGCAATAATCTTGTACCATCTCACCTTGATTTCTTTTTATATTCTCGTATTCTGACAGTATTTGGAGAGGGTTTTTCTTTACCTCCCATCTGTCAAGAAAACTTCTTTGGAACGCAACAAGGTCAGGAACTGAGGTGGCAGGTAAAGCGTTGAACCATTTCTTGACATCGCCTGTCAAGCTCTGGGCAAACAATCGCATTTGAATGTCGACTTCATCAACTTCTTGCAAATCAAAGTAGTCATTCATTTTGTCAACATGTTGTTGGGCATTTACAGGTCCGGTTGCATCATACTGTGGAAGTCTTGTTTGGTAATCTTGGGGCATGGCATGCAGCGACGCATCCAACACTAGAGGAGCATATCGAGCGGCCATGATTAATGGAGGAGGTGGAATGACAACGTGGATGGTCGGCAAGGTGGCGATTGAAGATGAAACTGAGGACGAGGAGGGACTGGATAGTACTGAGAGATTGATCCGAGGTTTAGTCATGGGAGACTGAACTTCGAGGGTTCGAGGTTGCAACACAGTAGGATCAAAGATGGTTTCAGTCAAGAAACTGTCAAACCGGGTTCTAATCAAACTTCATTGTGGGAAAGTATCGAGGTCAAAGTTTTGAGAGGCAACCAGTTTCTCTGAAAAGGAAGAAGCCTTCTGAAGTGGAATATGACTCACTGAACTGGTAGCTAAAGTCTTTCGCTTGAGCAACTGTTCGGGGTTATCTATTGCTGTCAAGGGTTCTGGGTCCGGATGAGATCGAGTGTGAACTTTCTTGGGAGCCAGAACTATATTTGGTTTTTAAAGATATATATATATATTTTTATTTTGCGAGTATGAAAATAATATATACAGAGTTAATCAACCTCTAAACATTACTTTCTTCTCAAATTAGAAATTTCTTTTTAGGGGAAATAAAAGATGAAATTATCGACTTTTAGTTAGTCCCCAGTGGAGTCGCCATTATGTTAGCACTCGATAAATTTCCTAGAGGTTGAAACAGAAGAAATCTACTAAAGGTAACTTTATCCAACCACTTTTAAAGCTGGGAATCTAGCCCTTCCAGCTTCAGAGAGGGATCTCTCTATATGATTTAGTTTTGTTTTTTAACTTCAGATATTAGGCTAGGTAATGAGAACTGTAGCTTTTTTATCAAAGTGTTTTTAAATGGGTTGATACGATCTACACATCCATTGGGCTATGGGGTCCGTGTTTAATTAAATACGAGATGCAACCAGAAATGCCAAAAGAGACTTTCACAGGGCGAGATAATATACTCACGGGATCTTTTAGTAGTTTGAATGATGGACATAAGAAAAGATAAGAAAGATAACTTCAACTAACAAGCAGTTAAGAATTTCTTAATCAAAGATATCAGAGGATAAACATTCAAATCTTTAGAATCAAAAAAGGGTATCAAAGATAAATCCTGCAACATTACGTTACTCTTAAAGATTAGTTCCAGAAAACAATATGATCACGAAGAAAGAAAACATTTAAATTAGAAAATCAACATCACCAGTGAATACACGCAAGAATCCTGTAAAAGTGCCTCCTCTTTATTAATGGTAGATATCTTCAAAAATAGTACAGTTTGATAGCGATAGGGTGTACGAATCAACAACCCTCAATACTTCGAAAAGTGAAGTATTTACAATTCAAATTACAAACGTTCCTGTCATAACTGATCAGGACGTGCTCATTCTATTTTTAGTCTAACTACTTTAACTAATCAAAACTGCTTGATGACTCGGTACAACTGCATGAGGAATTTCTGGGGTAGGCCGTTGGTGAGGTGCCTGTGTAACCTCTTCTGACTGGACAGGTGACTGGACCTGGACATCTCATCTGCTAATCGAGCAGATCACAAAGTTCTTCCCATCTGAGATGATTTGGCACTGTGACTTTGAGTAGTCTCCGATACACTTCATCCATGTCTGTATACTTAGCGAATGTGGGCTTAATGAGGAATATGTATCGAATCTCGTGTTGGATACTAATGTCCAACTGCAGGGCATCCATGAATGCTTTGCCAGTGATGCTCCCTTGTATGCCTGCAAACTTCGAACTGTCCTTAGACACCTTAGCCAGTCTCTTCTTGTAATCCGGGAGTGTCATTAGTTTGTCATTAATGACCTTCAGACCAGGTAGGCCTTTCTTTTGGAGAGCATCAATCTTATTAAAGAACTTCTGTACTCGTTGGTCCATGACCTGAACCTTTTCTTAAAGCTGAAGCATTAGACTTCTCTTGGTTAAAATCGTTTTTACTTCAAGTATAGTCTCTGTTCTATCCTCGATCTTTAGTTCTTCAAGTTCTTCTCCGGTCTTGGAATTCAGGAACCTGATGATCTCATTTGCTTGTGTTGGCATGTCTCCCAGTTCCACTCTGATTTTCTCAATGGCCTATTTTCTCCTCTGGAGCAACTCATTCTGTTCAAACATGATTTGGATCATGGACCATATCTCATTGATGGACTTTGTGATTTCTGTCCATACATTTTCTTTGACTTCAGCCAAAGTCTTCCCTGCCATTGTTTGCTTTTGGAGATGCTGTAACTCTTTCCTGAGATGCTCTGCTACCTGCTTTTCTTTGGATAGGCTTGTCTGGAAGGAATTTTTGAGCTCCTGGAGGTTCTCAACTTCTTTCTTAAGTCTACTGATTTCTGTCTCTTGCAGGTTCATCTTCTCCATGGATTTGGCAAGGTCTGTTGTCCCTTCCGGTGGTGTCACTGATGTTGCAGATGGGATTGTTGTCACGGCTGCTGTGCTTGCTCCTGAGATAGGAATGGCACTCAATGGAATGACTTCCATTGGTTTCATCTGATCTTTCTCCTTTAGTAAACTCTCCATCTCTTTGAGCTGAGCATTCCGCTCCATGAACAACTTTAGCATCTCATCCTTCTCACCTTCTTTCTCTGCTATCTCCTTCGCCTGTGAGTCCTCTGTGGGCAGGAGCTTCAGCTGTTTTCTTAAGGATGCGATGTTTGCATTCTTTTTCTTTATCATCTATTTTGTAGCTTTGACATTTGACGGATCATAGCCAATCTTTAAAACCAGCTCCTCCAAGTTCTTGATTCTGTTGTCCTTCGCAAAAGATGATATCTTTTCCAGCTTATGAGCGTTGTTCAATGATACCTGGAATTTTGCTGCAGAAGCTTAAGCGTGTGCCAATGTGTGAAAAACCATTTCCTCTGTTTGTTTGTGCAGATCCATCCGATCTGCTGGATGCACGTCCTTTGCCTGGAATTTGAAGGTGGCCCTCTTGTAGTCTGAGATCACTTTGGGATCCAGTACCTGGGCTTGGAGGTAGGCCATGTGCATTCTTTCCTTTTCTGTATCAAATGCAGACAGTAGCCTGTGCTGCGCAATTGATGACTGCTTCCGAAACTGGGTGTAAGTACTGCTGGTGAGGGTCTGGTTCTTTTTCTTGATCAATTTGTACTTCTCGAAAATGCCCAACTTGGGCCCAGTCTTGCTTGGATGAGTATCCAGGGGAGAATCTGTGGATTTCTTTGATATTGCTGTTGTGATTTCCTTATGATGGCTCGAACCAAAAGGTAGAATGACCAGCTTGATCACTAGGGTAGTTACTGTGGTAGGTGGGACTTCTTGTTCTACTGTCGTGCCAGGCGTTGAAACTGTCTTTGGCCTCTTGGTGTGCATCTGGAACTCCTCTGATGACACCTCTGTTACAGGTGGAGATGACTCTTGTCGAGTCCTTTTTTCCTTAGGGACCTGAGGTGTGGTAGTGGGTGGCACATTCATTGAGGGAACCTGCTGTTCCACTTCAACTTGCTATTCCATTTTGACCAAGGTGTCAGGCACCCATACTGTCTGATTTGCAATTTTTTCGATCTCTGGCTTGGACTCATGACCATACGGGATGTTTTTATTTTTCACCCACATTTCTAAAATGATCCCGCATGGATCATAGTGCCATGTGAAACTCGTAAAGAATTTCATCTCCTTCAACATTCTGTCAGCTTCTTCCCTGACGCCTCGACTATTGCAGATGAAAGAATTAATCTGCCCCTTGATTCTCAATTGCTGCTTCTTCTTTAGGGAAACAAAATGAATGTCATCTGAATTCATTATCTGTCTAATATATTCTAACGTGAAAATTCTCACTGACACATATTGAGGTAGTTTGTAAGGTGGCAATTCGCACTCGAAAACTCTGATCTCGGTGTGGTTTTGGTACAGGTATCAGTCTCCTGTCTTTGCATTGTCCAAGAGATGCAGAATTCTCTGGACTTCATCGTTTATTTTTGGCTCAGGTTTTCCACTCAACATGCTTACCACCGGGTGGTAAAAATGATCAATGAATGCTTTGAAGTCGTATTCAGCAGAGTTACGCTTCAATAAATATGTCCATGTTGTTACTGGCTGAGGCTTTCCATCTGCGTCCATTTTCTGCATAGAAAAACTTAATTTATCGGCTTGATAAAAAACAAACATGTAGGCCAATATGGACGAATATATAAACATGCCCTCTGTGCCAAAGTTCACGAACTGCTCGTGAATATTGTTGGCCAGGAAAGTACTAAAATCGAACTGGGTGGTGGGTTTTTCGTCAGTGGAGAAAATGGATAGAAAACCCAGAATGGGCTCATCTACCCACTGGTTGGAATAGTATCCTAACAGAGCGCAAAGATAGGAAATGATCTGGTTTCCCTTGGTGTAGAACATGGATGACGGGTAAGGTGGATTGGTGGAAGGGAATTGAGCGGAGGTGGGAAGGAACAACTCGGAAATTTGAGCTCTCTGTGGAAAGGTCATCTTTTGATACATCTCTGTAAGGATCTCTAGGTCGAAAGGAGAGACAGAATTAGCACGGGGAATTTGCATCATTTGGTCAATGTCTTCGGGAGTGATGAAGAAGAGGACGTATCCAGATGATGAGACGATGGCCCTCTGGTCGGGAATATAATGGGCTTGGAATTTGAGGGCGAATTCGGGAAAGTGGTGTATCTGGGGAAAAAGGTACAGGGGAAAATTGGACTCCCAGAGTCCAATCTCATCGCTCTGATCCAGGAACACTTCCCGTAGCCATGACTAGAGGTCTAAAAAATTGAAGTCGCAAATGGTCTATGCAATCAACCTGTCTTTATCCACCAACGGGATTTTGTCCAGGTCAATAGGAGGAGGAAGAAAAGGATTCTCTTCCCCTTCCGCTAGCCTTGGCTTTGGTGCCATCTTTGCAACAGTACCTGTAATAAACAATATGTTCGTGGGGTCGAATGACTGTAGATGAAGGCGACGAGGAAGCAATGGAGGAATAAGAGGTAAGCTTTCTGGTGCGATGGACAAATAACGAATGAAAGGGGAATAACGGTAGTTTTATTCAAAACTAGGGTCGGTCGGACGTGGGGGACATGTCAGCAGGATAACAGGTATGTTATCCTGTAATAAATGGACAACGAGCCACTTGGGATGAGGTGGGAGGTGATGGTGGCCAAAGCATACAGACGGCTGACATGGAGGCTGGTGATTGGAGGTAAAAGTCACCATAAGGGGTTGTTCATGAGTGAAAGGGGTGAGGGACTGACAACAGAGATTGGCAGCAGTTATGGGATGGGACACAACTCGGGAACAAGCAGAGCAAGTGGCATCAGTGGAGGATGACGTCCCTGAGTGATGGAGGTTTCCAGATGACATAGGGTGAAAGGACTTTAGGACCAATAGATTTGTGCCACCTATGACAAGGGGCTCGTCGGAGGGAATATCCATTCCGGACCCCCCCCCCTTTGATTAAAAACAGATCATCAAGGGGGGTCTGAAATCCATTGTAGACCGTTGATCTACGTGCTCGTTTCCTGGCC
>JZKD02S1950934.1:258060-271450 GCA_000966675.3 Picea glauca
TTTCATCACAGGGTTACCGAAGTCTAAAGGAAAGAGTGTCATCATGGTGATTGTTGATAGACTGACCAAGTACACACACTTTTGTGCACTCTCTCATCCCTTCAAAGCCAGTACAATTGCCACCACATTCATGGAGACAGTTCAAAAGCTACATGGCATCCCAAAGATTATTGTAGGTGATAGAGATCCCATCTTCACTGGACATTTTTGGATAGAATTATTTTCTTGTTTGGGTACTTAATTGGCTCATAACTCATCCTATCATCCTCAATCTGATGGACAAACCAGGATAGTGAACAAATGTCTGGAAGTCTACCTTCGTTGCTTTGTCTCTGATAAACAAACACAATGGTTCAAATGGTTACCCTTGGTAGAATAGTGGTATAACACTTCCTTTCATACTGCAACAAAAATGACACCATTTATGGCACTCTATGGATAAAACCCTCCTTCCATCACTTATTCTCTAAAAGAAAAATCTAAGGTTCAAGCAGTGGAAGATCACATTGAGCATCAACAACAAGTTCTCCAAATATTAAAGGAAAACCTAACCATGGCACGAAATCGCATGAAACAACAAGAAAATCAACATCATAGTGAAAGAAGTTTTGAAGTAGGAGATTGGGTGTTTTTAAGACTACAACCATACAAACAAATGTCCCTCAAGCAGGCCAAGAAGGATAATAAATTATCACCAAAGTACTATGGCCCTTATAAGTTGTTGCAAAAGATTGGTACTATGGAATAGTAATTGGAGTTACCTGCATCTTCACGAGTACACTCAGTTTTCCATGTTTCATGCTTAAAGAAGGTTATAGGCGACAAGATCCCAGTTCAAACTATATTGCCAGAACTTGACGAGGAAGGAAAAATTGTATTGGAGCCTAAATCCATCACTGACACAAGAATTCGCTAGGGAGGAATAGATCCATTTCAGAGTATCTCATTAAATGGAGGAAACTACCAGTTGAAGATTCCACTTGGGAAGATGAGTCTTTTATACAGAAGCATCCAGAGTTACTCAAGTGTTGTGGACAACACTTGTCTCAAGGGGAGGGGCATGTTAAGCCCTAAATAATGGCTCATTACCCCTTAATTAGGGAATATTACATTAGTAATGTTATTTTATTTATGTCGTCTTTAGTCCATTAGTTGTAGTTATACCTCCTAGTCTCATATATATACCAAGGAGACATTTTCATTTGGAATCATCTTGTAATTGTACATTTATGTGGGCATAAGGAGGTTGCCCCCTCGAAGAGGCTTATTATCTGAATTTATCTCTTTTTCAAGGTGTTGAGTGCTTATTCTGAGGTTTTTCTATGCTATATTGATATTTTGTTCTTAACAGATCCAAACCGATCAAAGGACACCTCATCCTCGAAGCTTCTAATCTAGAAACTTCATGAATTTCTTATGTTTTCCTTCGTATGAATAATGTCACACCCTATGAACGAGAAACATGCAACACTGTTGCAGGATACTGTGCTACAACATGCGACACTTAATTTTGTCGCATGTTGTAGTGTAACAAAGTGAGAAACCTTCATACATTAGGGTTTTCAAAGGAAATTTACATATTTTCATCTGTCTAGGAAAGGTTTTTCTTCCATGTTCTTCGACATTTAAGTTAATAATCCTTTGAATGACAAAGGGTAGGTGCACATCATTAATGGTCATAGCTCTGAAAAAAATAATGTGTAACAATAAGGATGACACTTTGGATGTTATCAACAAGTTAACAAATGAAAAAGAAAATGGCATGGATTCTCTTGTTGATCTTGGCTTTGACAATCAGTGCAAATTTGTGGTGGAGAGAGTCCTAGAAAAATTCAAGTGTATCAATATTATTGTGAATAATGCAACAGAGAATTTCTACAAGGAGAACATAGAAGAAATAAAGCCTGATTAGTCAATATTCTTATGAATAATGCAACAAAGAATTTCTACATGGAAAACATAGAAGAAATAAATCCTCAACAGTTGGAAATAACTTTCAAAAGAAATGTTTTTTCCCAGTTCTTCCTCACTGACCACTCCCTCAAGTGCAATGAGGTAAGAAATTACAATTAAATCTATTCCCTTCTTCTACATACTGAAAATAAACAATACCTTTGATAAATCACTTTTCTTCATACAGATATCATGATTCCCACAATCCCCTCCTCTAGATCCACATCATCGATTAAAATCAATAGTTGTTCGTTTCCCATATCTTTGCGGCCAATAATAGTAAAGATAAAAGGATTGGGATAAAAAAAAAACCGACATGTGTAGTACATATCACTGACTTCCATCGTTATAATTGATATGCAACATAATCACATAATCACTGAGTTTCATCAATACAATTGATCTCCAACATAATTACAATCTAACAGCCTGCAACATAATCACAATCCAATAGAAATCCAAGAATCAAATTCCAAAAATAATCTAAGAAGAAAATTCTGCTAAAATAGTCCAAGAGCAAGTTATATTGGCCCCCAGTTTGTAAGCCCTGGCTAGAGATTTATCTTGGGATATATTCAAAAGATGATATCTTTATCTTAGGATATATTCAAAATCCCCAATGAGGGATTTGTATTGGGATATATTAAAAGTGATGGTAAATTAATTGTATATATTGAAACAAAGAAAATTGTTCTGACCTACATAAAACCAACCTGACTTGGACTTGACTTACGTAGCATGCCGACCTCATCAACCTGCATAGGTTGCGTGTTCACATCCCCTGCCCATAGTGTGTTGGTACAAAAACATTACCTCTAATAAATGTAGTAGGGGGATCATTTATTAGTAATGTGTTGACCTCACCGACCTGCAGAGGTAGCATGTCGACCTCCCTTCCCCATAATGTGTTGGGTACAAAAAATTCTCCTCCAATAAATATAGGAGGGGGGTCATTTACTACAAGGACACCCTACAAGTGAAATAAATTTAAGATGGCATAGTCTCACACAAACCGCAGAGACTAAAACAAGAAAATGAAATAGCACAATTGTGATATGTGGCAAGGATGTGGCAGGGTTCAATTGGTCATAGACAGATGATGAAAGGTTGAGGAGAACCGACCCTTAAAAGAACACCTTCGATGTAATTATCAATGCAATGCATTGGTGCCAATAATGGTGGTTGAAACCCTGAGACAACCCAAATTTTTATTGTATTTATGACTCCCCCATGCAAATATCTACTACTACTAGGAAGGCTATCAAATTGTTATTTCCCATGATATATAATTATTTCATAAGGTGTTTTCCTCCCATACATTGAATGTTTTGATTTGGTCTTTGCATGATCTCAACCATTCAAATCTATTATATGACCATCCATACACAACTCATAACCTGGTTGACTACCAAATTTATGTATGAGACATTTTTGTTTGTGGGAAAGAGGGGCCTCTCTACACAATGGTTTACTTCTTAGTTAGATGACCATCAAAGGCATGTACATCATCAATTTTGAAACTCGATTCCTCCCAAACTTCATGGTGTTTCGTGGCGTAATGTGGACACTTATTCGTTGTGTTTTATGGTGCAATGTGAATGCATGTTCATTGTGTTTTATGGATCGATGTGGATGCATGTTCATTGTGTTTTGTGGCATGATGTGGACGTCTATGCATTTCATATGCAACACCTTATCAGCAGATTTTATAGTTATATCCAAACCTCTCCATGGGAAATTCAGCTCCAACAATGAAATACTGGAAAATCAACCATCAGTAGATGCAAAGCAAGCCACAGAATTCAAAAATCTTGGCAAGAACCTCTTTTCCAATAATGTTGTCGTTCAAATACATTGAAATCAATAAATCCATTACATTTTTTAATCTTTCAAATTCAAATTGAAGAAGTGCACTCGTTCAAATTCTTGGACCATCAATATTTATATTGTTCATTGTTTCTCCTGAAATCTTTGCAAGTTTTCCAAATGTGACGACTATTGTTGTCCAAAAACTTCCATGAATATTGGTGGTTATTGGATGAAGAAGAGGCCTTTCTTTCATTTTAAAATATTTTGGTTTCTTTTCATTATCAAAACCACTTTACATAATACCATTTTAGAAATTTTCCCTTTCTTGTAATGGAAAAAAATTTGGGAGAGCACAATGTGTTACACAAAAAAAAAAACTTCCTCGATGTGATATGTCATGACAAAGGAAAGTTTGGACTGATGTGATATGATACAACCAAAGGTATTTTAGGTGCGATACACACTTTGTGGCGATGAAGGAAATTTTTATAAAGTGTGATGTGTCTCACAGAAAGAAACTTAGATGGGATGTGATATATCATGGAAAAGGAAAGTTTGGAGTGATGTGATATCTTGCGGCCAATTTGTTTTTCATGTGTTTTAGCATGACTAATTTGTTTTTCCTGGCGACAGAGTGAATATTTCACCCAATTCACTGCAAGGAGAACACCTTCTAGCAGAGGTTTTTAGTGTTACAAAATTTGGAAAAAATTTCAAAAAACCCTTTGCTACAACCTCCTCTATTGGTTGCAAGGGTTTTAGAGGAGGTATTAACCAATGTTCCAGATAACTAAAAAAAATCAAAATTTAACGGTGTGCCATTAAACAAAATTCCCCGGTGCATACCTAAACATCAAATTGACTGGAATGACCTTACATAAAATGCCCTAGAATGTACATAAAACCAAAAAATGCACCAGTGTGCCATTACATAAATTCCTGGTGCAGACATAAAATTAAAATGCACTAGTGCGCCATTACATGAAATGCCTCGGTGCATACATAAGACAAAAATGTGTTGGTTCACCATTACATTACTTCCCCAGTGCATACCTATGACTCAAATGCACTGGGGAGGTTATGGTTATTACACCCCAAATTCCCATTTTGTTGTATGCAGTGTCAATGCGCTTGTGTTTTATGTCCATCTCGGTGCTGGTATAATTCATACATTATGATGTATGTATTACATATAACGCACCAGTGTGTTTATATTCTTAAACACACCATTGCGTTTGATTTTTTTAAAGCATCGATGTTATTATTATATTTAAAAAGACAATGTGTATTTATCACATGCCCACTGTGAGTTCATAAGAATGCATCGATTTCTATATTATTTGAGGCACCATTTTGTGAGTTCATAAGAATGCACTGATATTGATATATTTTAATTAATTGTTTTTTTGCAAATATTTTTTATAATAATATTGTTTTTTATATTTTTGTTATTAGATTTTGATATAATGATTGCATTAGTGCCTTATCCAATGGAATACGCCTATGTTATTTGCAACAATTTAAATCATTCACATATTATTTAATCAACAACACAACATTTTACAACATTTGACAATGCAATAAAATAACGAACCCATTTTATTATATATGTATAAGAGACCCATGGTCATACAAATTGGGACAACGTAAAGGTCCAAAATAATCAAAATAGAACCAATATGTAACTGTTATAATTATTGGTAACATGTTCTCATGAAATTGGGACATTATGTCCACTACATTAAGCAAAATCCCTGAATTTTACAGACCAGTATTACAAAACATACAACTTGTAGTAACATTCAATTATATTTATTGTCATTCATCACTTTGTTGAAGACCTGCATCCAAATCCCACATAACAGAGTCTTGGAACCTTACTTTGTTAAAATATCTATAATCTCGCTGCCTCATAACGAATCATGTGCCCAACTAATTACATTCAATTAGACGTTAAGCCCCTTTATCTCCCACGTGACCAAGTACCAGATACACATGCTTATTTCCTTTGTAAATTTCATGGGATTTAATCTTCTTAACTCATGATCATATTACCAATGTGAAAGTTTCCATAGTTGTTTATATAATCTTTAATTGAATGGTTGGATCTCTTCTTTGCAACAATGTTTAGAGTGAAATTTTGAAGGATTATATTTCGATGGGTCGGATTTTGTTACTCTGAATGCTCTCAAGACTAAGTCCAATCAACAATTGATCATGACCATTAGTTTCTCCCCTCCGATGGATGGTTAGATCTCATCGTTGGAATTAATCCCATTGCCAAAGCTCTGATAAATGATCAATATAGATCATTGATTTCCTTCTCCAATTGATGGTTAGATTTCTTATCAGAGTAGTGGCATCAGAGTGGAGGTTCGACAGGGAATTCTGAAACACACAAGTTATGTCCTATTTTGGATTCTGATGGATAACGCGTTGTGAATCGTCAATCTAGTGAATATTCTCTGTCTCAGATATAATATCGTATGTCCATTTGAATGCACAAAAACAACACAAGTTTCAATGGGTTTCACCTAGTTTCAAACATGGTTTTGTGGACAATTTGTCTATGTTCTCAATCACCTGCAATCATGATTAATTTCTACTCTATTCAAGCAACTTAAACACAAACTCAACAAATGGGCATAGTGTATAACCACACAAAATATGATCTTTGATTAAATCATAGAAGGAAAAAAATTATAACATGAATGCTCTATTCCTTCTTGGTATCGTGGACCTTTGCAAATTACACACGCTCACCACTCTTCACAACTCTCACCCTTTCTGATTACAATACATATAAAATCCAATGCCTCTCGAATAACTCAAAACAAAAACAATCTAAATTATCCTAACAAACCCTCTATTTAGAATTTATGTTCCTCAAATTTAGCAACAACTCGACGCTTATTAAAACTACTCAATCTAGAAAATCTTCTAGATATATCTAATACAACTATTACAAATAAAAATAAATAATTAGGGAACCAACTCCCTTGGTTAAGTTTGTGACCTCTTTGGTCAATATCAAGGTTTGCTTCCAGATGCTCCTGAATCACACTTGAACTATTTTCATTGCTTGAGTTGTGTGCATCCCTCATTTATTGATCAGTAGTAGGTGATATTGTGCTTTGGTTATTTAAACAAATGTTTTCTTTCTCGACTTCTTTTTGACATTCCAACTGTTCATGTTCCATATGCAAACATAGAAATAAAGTGTAATAAGTAAATATACATTTATAATATAGTAGAATATACATGATTGTGTAAATAAAAAATCGTACCATAGCTTCGAGTGATTCATAAACCATACACATGATTTCAAATATTTTCCCTGTGCCATGTAACAAAAGATCTTTTGTTGGCTCCCCTCCATATTTTTTTTCCTGCATGTTTAATGCACCATGACAAAGCATGTTCGATGTAAATAATATAAAGGTTTCTTATTGTTCCATTAATTATAAAACAAAGGAAATTAAACAACATAGCTACTTACAGATTGTTTAATTAAACCTTGATACTTCAACATATACTCACAACCCTTAGTTAATCCAATGTTAATAAATCTTTTGCTTGGCTCTTGTATGCTAGCACCTATTAGAGAACATCCATGGACCAGTGTAAATTGATTATTTAAATATTAAGATCACAACAAATATGAAAACTTAAGTAATGTTGAAAACATAAGTACTCACAAACTTTCCAATCAACCATTTTATTCCTTGTCGTCATGTCTTGTGTGTTGATTGAGTCCCATTTTCTTTTCTTTTATACAATAAAACAATTGAAAAATAGTATTTAATATGATAAATAAATTCGATGTGCATAAAAGAATAAATTCATGATCACATACCTCTGATTCACATTGTTGTTGGGATGCATCCTCCTGTAATGAAACTATGTTCATTTCTTTTACCATCTACTTGTACACTTTTTTGGACATCCCAACCGACATGTATTAGCTATCCCCTCATTTGTCGCTTGGAATTTTCATAATATTCTTGAAAAAAAAGCGCAATAATTTTTTCTTAAATAGACATGAAAGTAAATATATCAAAACAAATTAATTTGGTAATTATTGGAACATATTATAGAAAAGCATGTTTAGCAATAATACATTTTATATGATTCTTTTTTGTTATTGTACTTTTTTGCTATTGCAAGTCTCATGGGTCTCATTGTCCATGGCTCAAGAAACGCTTATTGTAGTGTACGTATAACCTAATTCATGAGTCACTGGATTGATTTTTGTACTGCAAGTGGAAATTATGTCTATACGTTCTTTCTACTATATCCCTCAAAGGTCTATAAAACAATTTTCCCATCTCATTAACTTCAACCACCACTCCAAATGAAATGATGACCAAGTCGTCATCATCATTTACATCCCTAACAATTTTTGTCCTCTCAGGATGAGATTGCATTCCCTTGCTACCGGCCCTTGCATAACATTAAAAAAATGTGAAATCGAGTGTTTAAAACTTGTTAGCAATTAATGTTAAGAAATCAATTGTTGGTAAATGTCAAATAAAAACTTAATCTTGATTACCGTTCGATCCACCTGTTTCCTCTCTTTGCAAAATTTCCATAAAACTTTTACACTCTTTTGCACTCAGATTGCGAACAATATTATCAAGTTTCTTCAATTTTTTGCTCTATATGACACACATTAACCAATACACATCATTAATTTAAACTTTCAAATATTTCAAATATATTAACATTTTAATAAAACTTAAAGAACTTGCCTCCCTCTCTTCTTAGGATGAGATACCATTGCACTCGTTGCAATAAGATGCTTCTTTGAACTTCTATCAGTCATCTTGAATAAAAAATAATTAGGAATCATCAAAAATAGAAATTATGAAAATTTTATACAATCTAGTATTTTGGTGTCTTTCATTAAACAAAACGCATCAGGGCTTCAAACATATACTTGCACTGGTTCATACTATTAGTCATTGTGTACCGCTAACATGTACGTATATGATACGAAAATCAATACTGTTTATTTTTCCAACCATTCAGTGATTTTCACAGATATATGCACCTCGGTTCGTTTTTCTATAAAGTGAGAATCGGGTTGCTAACTATGTAAATTTCACACTAAGGTGATTTTCTTGTACAGTGCACACCATGTACCATGAAAATGTTTTTTTTTTAATTGTTGACAATGATAGGGTTGATTGGGTTTGGTATCTGATGCAATGAGTGATACCATTGCAATGGATACCAAACGCCACATATGCAACTAAATAAACCCTATAAAAATATATTGCTTAAAAAAATAAACCCTATAAAAATCAATTGCTTAAAAAAATAGGGGAATAAGAAAAAACAACAAGAAAGCTATGACTTCCAATATTGAAGGTAACTATGAAACCCTTATAATTTTTTTAAAATGCATTGAACATAGTTTGAATTAAATAGGGAAAGTTTGAAATGATCGGTAGAATGAAATCACATACCTGAAATTTTTTCTCTGTAGATTGTATGTGCCCTACAGATCCCTTCCAAATTTGGATCTTCAAAAAAATCCAACCACTCCAAAGTCTTTTGTGGTAAATCTCTCTTCCCTAAATCTTCCATCTAAATTCTACCAAAAAGATGAAATAATGAATAGCGTTTTAATTTATAAACAAACATGTTTTGAAAAATGAAATTCCCTCTCTTTTCCAATGTCTTTTTTCAATTTATATGTAAAAAAACTTATTAAACTATATATTTAAAAAATCAAATTTGTCGTCAAATCAGTGTGCCTCACCAATTCGTGCACACCGGTGCATATGTACTAAAAAATGTACCGATACCAATTTTATCAACAAAATAGAAATGGAAACCTACACTATTAAAATTTACGGATATTTTGGTTTGCGGAGGTTCTAACAGAAGTAGCAGTTTGGTGCATTTAATGGTTGGTCGCACCGGTGCATTCTATATATAAAGATGTGTCGGTGCATTATAAAATAAATAAAATAACCAATAAATTTTGATATTAGATCCATGCACATATTGATGATGGTTTTGGCTCAAATGTGAGGAAAAGAAGATGATAATATCAAATGGTCAATACTTCATATTCTAGCTCATTCCATATTGTTGCAGGTTTGTTAACTTCTCCCACACCATTTGAATTAAGTGTAGATTCTATTTATAAATCATTTATCTGATTGAATTTATGTCATTTATGCATGCGCATTTAAATAATTGTTCATTGAATTTTTTAGGATCATAAATTGGGATTGAGTTTGGATGAGAAAGATATTCCACTAGTGAAAAAATGTCGTAAGCTCTTATCAGGAGAAAGGTAGTGTAGGAAAATGTTTGATGAAAATGGATAGCTACTTTACCTTGCCAATTGTAACATGCCATCTTCCAGTAACCTACAGCCTGGGTCAATGGTATTACACCGTGAATTGGATCTCTTTTATGACACACCAATGGTATGTGGTTTTTCGAAATGTAAAGGGTTGAAGAAAAACCCTCGATGTGTCACATTGTCTCATTATATTAATGATCGACTACCGAAAGTTGATGGTCTAATATCTCCCACTACGGTCAATAATCTAATAGGTGATATAGAAAATACATGTTTTTTGGAAATGTTGGAAGCTATATCAACTATGTTTCATCCTAAATTGGCCAACCTGTCTCCTTTTGTTGAGTAAATGGAAAGTTTGTATAGTGATCCAAAGTATGATATCAATACTACCCAAAACATCACTACTAGGAGATCAAAAAAATTGTATGAGCCAAGAGAAAAAAATTCGAAGTACACACCAAAGTTTGTTCAATCGTTGGAAGATAGCGATGACTTCCCTCTTCCTATCCATCTACAACATAAATACTAAACCTGTTACAACCGATATTTGTATGGCACTTGGTTGGTGTCCATGCATGTGCCTGATGCTGGAACCAAATTCTCTTTCTATAGTAATAGTTATATGATTTCCAAGTCTAAAATAGATGTTGCAAATCTTGGGTTGTTTATCCTTTCACATGTATTCGTTCCTCCCAAACAATCAATGACACTTATTCCATTTTGTTGTCTTCTTTCTAGTCGTTTTGATTACTTGAATATTGTCAAATACAAACATATCAGTTCCATGTATAGTGTGTGCATGAATGGTTATGATTCTGGAAACTTTAACAGGAAAAACATGTTATATATCAACGGTCGTTCATGAACTCATGGGAAAATTGCAGGGTTCATAAATAGTTGCAGGGACAAATTATTTAGTGAAAAATTTTCCTTTGAGGAACACTCCAACGACAAAGAGTTATTTATGAAAAGGAAGGCATCTAGATTTGTTGTTGTGCATGCAATATGTAGTTTGTCTCCTGGTGACAAGTTGTTAATAAACTATAACTTTTGTAGACCACCAACCGCTCGTCGAAAATGTCTTGCACTGGTTCTACCTTTAGACGTCCCCTTGGGGCGTAAGAAAGACATGATTGAGTAATTGTATTTTTGGATTTTCAATGGAACTAATGTAAAGGTATTGCTTAATTCAACTTTTTTTTTATAAAGTGCTTGGTTGCATGTTACAATCATTACATCAAATATGGGGACTAAGCTCCCTATAACTTCTACACACGGACTTTTGTTTATTTTATTTATTGAGTTTGCTTGATATTTTTTATATTTTTAAATATTGATATAAAATTAATTTAATTTAATATTCTTTTAACCTTAACAAATTAATTAATTTCTTCACTAACAAAATCAAATACTTACATTTCCTTATGAGGAGAATCATAATTATAAAAATCGATAATAGCACCTATATTTCACTTGGGGGGCAAATATCCCATTTAGATGGGTCATGTGGTGGTTTTCTAGCCTTGTTCATGGCCCATGAGCCATAGAAGCTTCATTTAAAACCCAATTCCCTCATTTTCCTATAAATTCTCTTAGATCCACCCCTCATGTAAAAAACCTCCTAAGAGTTCGTAAGAGCTTCATTTAGGGTCCCAAGTCCTTTGACTTCCTAACCATACCATGATAAATTCCACCAAATCATCCCTTGAGTGAAAAAATCCTAACGACACTCATCTCCCACTAAGAGGCCCAAAATCCTATGTATAGCGCCATTTAGATGGGTCATGTGGTGGTTTTCTAGCCTTGTTCATGGCCCATGAGCCATAGAAGCTTCATTTAAAACCCAATTCCCTCAATTTCCTATAAATTCTCTTAGACCCACCCCTCATGTAAAAAACCTCCTAAGAGTTACTAAGAGCTTCATTTAGGGTCCCAAGTCCTTTGACTTCCTAACCATACCATTATAAATTCCACCAAATCATCCCTTGAGTGAAAAAATCCTAACGACACTCATCTCCCACTAAGAGGCCCAGAATCCTATGTATAGCGCTAAGTGGTGGTTCAAGGCCTTGTTGTTATCCCATAAGACTTACAAGGCTCACATTGGGCATAAGCTCCTTGTTTTCCTCACTAGACCATGGTTAAGGGCTTGAGATCCATATCTGGTGCACGAAACCTCCATGATGGAACTAGTATCCCATTGAATGACCATATATTCCCTATATAGGGCATATATGGCAATTCAAGGTTTCATTAGGGAGTAAAAGGTTCATATAGAAGCATTTTTAAGCGATTAATCCCATTATTAAATGTGGCATTTAATTTAAAATGGTTGCATAACAAAGTACAACCTTCAAAAGTGTATCCTATTTGTCAAAAGATTATTTTTTTATTCTTTTAAAAACATCTATGTAGACACAAAAGAAGTTAAAAAGATCACTTCAATATATTTGCAATTATCTAAAGAGCAACAAAACTGGATGTTGGGAAAAAAATTGTGAGAAAATCACAAATATTATTTTTCCTGTGAGAAAATGGATCGGGTTTGAAACCATCACATGGGACATTTATAATTAACCTTAGCCATTATAAGCCTTGCACACTAGGGATTTACTTAGCCATAATAAGTCTTGCACACTAGGTATTGTATTAGGGCCTAATATGGCCCACATGTGAAAAATAATGTATTTGCCCTTAAATTTGATGCTTTATGGATTATTCTTGATGTAAAGGGTCCTATAATATCAAATAGGCTCACAAAGGGAATATGGAAAGCATCACTTAGTTAATCGTCTCTTAAGATTAATTACATAGGACAAATGATAGTTGTATATTAGTTATTTGATAAGACATGTGTATTAATAAAATAATTTCCATTACATGATTACTAGAAATATGAGAATGAATATTAGTAATTGTAGAATTTACATAGAACACTGATGTCATACAATGCATTCACATTATGTAAAATAATTTTCTTAGGAGGGAAAGTATCATATGTCTATGTTATCTAATGAGTTTATGTCAAATTTTATTTTGTCCTAAAAAATGTGGTGATGGTTGGGATTGCATAAACCAATTAATTAAATTCATCATTTCCAAATCATTTGTAATTGTGTTTCATTTTGACAATATTTTTAAATAGTTTACACAAACTCATATTTGATGAAATTGCATGCATTTATAGATCTATTTCTATGGATTCAAAATATATATTTTTATAGAAATATTATTATTTGATGAATTGTATGAATTTATAGATATATTTTTATTAATTCCAAATATGTGTGTGTGTGTGTGTGT
>JZKD02S1950934.1:279831-307456 GCA_000966675.3 Picea glauca
TGTTCTTTAATTTTGATATATAGATTACTATCAGTAGTTCCTTTCTTATATATTTGTTGTTGTAGATACTGATCAAGTCTTGAGGACCATGCTCTAGGGGCTTGTTTAAGACCATATAGACCCTTATTCAATTTTCATACATAGTCTGGTTTTTCTGTCAACCTAAGCCCTTCAAGTTCTTCTATGTAGACTTGTTCTTCTAAGGTTCCATTCAGGAATGCTTACTTGACATCCATATGATAGATTTTGGTTTTTGAAACATGAAAATGCTAAAAAAAAATTGATGGCTTCTAATCTTTCTACTAGGGAAAAGGTTTCTCCAAAGTCAATTCCTTCTACTTGGGCATATCCCTTGCATACTAGTTTGGCTTTACTTTTTATGATCTGTCCATTTTCATCAAGTTTGTTTTTTAATATCCATTTGGTTCCTACTACATTTTTATCTTTAGGTATTGAAATCAGTTCCCAAGTCTGACTTTTATCTATTTGATCAAGTTCCTCATTCACTGCCTTTATCCAGTCCTCACTTTTACTAGCTTCTGCAAAATTTTTAGGCTCTATTACATAAATCATTGTCTGTTCTTCATATAAGAGTTTCCTCCTTGTTTCTACTCCAATACTTTTGTCTCCTATAATTTGACTTTCTAGATGATTATTTTGAATCCTTTTTTATGGTAGTTTTGGCATGGGTGTCTCTTCTTGAATGTTGTCTTCATCAGTGCATGGTTCATTTTCTTGCAACTCTTCATAATTTTCTTCATATTGTGATTCACCATCTTCTTCATCATCACTGGTTCTTCTATATTCATCAATATTTGTTTCATTTTGAGATTTGATTTTTCTCAATTTTAGATCATCTATTTTTACATTTTCACTTTCCACTATTTTCTACAATCTTAGATTATAGCATTTGTAGGTATTTTTGTTAGGTGGGTATCCAAAAATTATACCTTCATCTAATCGAGAGTCAAATTTCCCTAGATTATCTTCATCCTTCTTGATCTAACATTTACTTCCAAAGACTCTGAAATGTTTCACAGATATTGGTCTTCCAAACCACAATTCATAAGGGGTTTTCTCATGGTTAGCTATAAGTTGTGCTTGGTTAAGTATGTCGATTGTTGTATATATTACATCTCTCCAAAAATTGTTTGAAATCTTGGATTCATTCAACATAGTTATTGCATCCTCTTGGATAGTTTTTTTTTTCCTCTCCACAACTCCATTTTGTTGAGGAGTTTCTTGGAGCTGAGAATTGTCTCTTGATTCCATGATCTTCACAAAACTTATTGAAATTTTTAGAGGTAAATTCCCCTCCATTATCTGATCTTAAACATTTGATTTTGAGATTTGTTTCATTCTCTACATAAGTCTTGAATGCGTTAAACTTTTCAAATTTCTCTGATTTTTCTTTGAGAAAATATACCTAGGTCATCCTCGTGTAGTCATCAATGATCAACATGAACTAGTGTTCTCCTTGTATGCTTCTAGTCCTAGAGGGCCCACAGAGATCAGTGTGAACAATATCCAAGGGTTTTGATGTAGAATGCTCTTTTGTCTTAAATCTGACTTTTGTTTTCTTTCCAAGTTTGCAGTGTTTGCAAACAGGGTTTGTAGGTTTGATAACCTTAGGAATATATTTTACTTCTTCCCTTTTACTGACTTTCACTAAGTTATCAAAACTTAGATGTCCCAATATTCTATGCCATAGCCAAATTTCATCTACTTGACTCATGTGTCATTCCTCTTTTCCTTCAATGTATAAGATATCAACATTACTTGAGCATCTTGGAGCAATAGCTACTAATTGACCCGTGTCTTCATTTCTAATTCCAAACTTCTGCGAGTCAAAGATGAGTATATTCCCTTGATCACAAGTTTGGCTTACACTTAGAATATTAGGCCTCATATTTTCAACTAGTAACACATTTTATGCTTTGTTTTTTTTGTTTCCCAAGGTAATTGTGCATTTTCCAAGTATTTTGGCAGATACAATATCTCCAAATGTGACACTTCCTTTTTCCTTCTTTGTCAGATTGAGAAATTTACTTTTATATCCTATCATACGTTTGGAACATCCATTGTCAATGTACCATTGACACTTTTTGTTCTTGGTGTACAATGCTACTTTGCATATGTTTTCTTTTCCATATTGTCTTATCTTTAGTGATAAAAGAATTTGTTTTGTGGTTAGCTTGCATTCATTGGTTTGTTGACCATAGTTGTTGCACTTATTGCATTCAACATTGAAAATTTGTAATGCAGAGAATGAATTATAACTTATATTCTTTAGATTATTTTTTTTGCTTTTATATCTTTGATTATTTCTATGAATGTATGATTTTCCATAAGCCTTGCAATGTACTACTTTATGTCCAAAGTTATTACAAGAGTAACAATATCCAAGAAAGATGTGTTGATATCTCTTAGGAGGAGTTCGTCTAACAATTATATTCCATTTATCTTCTTTCTCTTTTGTGGGAGGTGCAAATTTCAACTTTTTATGAACAACTTTTAATGGTGCCTTCCTTATTTTGTTATTTTCAATTTTTAAGGTGCTCTTAAGAGCATCTATATAACTGATTTGCCTTTTGCCTGCCTTCTGCATTGTAGAGGTTAATTCTTGATCATACCCAAGTCATGTCTTATCCTTTGGTGATATTTGACTATTCAGAATGTCATCCAATATTTTTTTAATTTTTTCAAATCTTGAGTGATTCTTCGCTTTCTCAAGTTCCTTTTTCAAAAGGACAATTTCAGCTTCTTGTTTCTCCTTGTCTTGTTGTTTTTTATTAAGTTGTTCAATTAAGACCTCTTCCATTATTTTGGCTTCTTGGAGTTGAGTCTTCAAGTCAATGATGATTTCTTCATTTTCCTTGATAGTTTTTAATGTTTCTCTTTCTCTTGATTTATGTGTTTCCTCAAACTCTGGTAATTGTCCTTTTAGTTTTTTAGTCTTCTTTGTATATTGTCTGAGCTCTTCCAGGGCACTAAGAAATTCTTCTCCAAGATTTATTTCACTTTCCTCTTCAGAGTTTTCATTCATGCCAAAAGTATTTTTAGTAGGATTATCATGGTTCTCTATACCTATAAATAGATGCTTTGATTCTTCTTCTTCTTCTTCACTTTCTTGAGATGAGTTTTTTTCTTCTTTGGTGTAGAAGATCTTATTTTTGTGGATTTTCTTCTCATTTCCGGTTTTTATCTTCTTGTGCTCTTTAATGTAATTTTCTTCATCGTCACTTTCTTCTTGTTTTGGATGGGGACATTTGTTGGAAAAATTCCCAAATCTTCCACAGTTAAAACATTTAAGAGGCAATTTTCCTTTTAATTTACTAGACCCTTTCTTAAGTTTTCTCATGAAGTTTGCTACTTCTTCATTAGATATCTTTGATTGATCTTCATTGGACATATGCTCATGATTCTTCTTATATTTTCTTGCTTTGAAGGAAATTTCCCCTTTAGATGGTTTTTATTTCCCTATCCTCATCTCATAGGCTATGAGGATTCCATGGAGCTCATCCATAGTGAGTTTTTCAAGGTTGTATCTATCCTCTAAGGTATAGATCTTGGCATCATATCTCATAGGCAATGATCTCAACACTTTCTGAAAAATATATTTGTCTTCTATTATTTCACCCAATGCTCTAACTGAGTTGACTATCTTGTCTACACTCTGAAGATATTCTGCAATATTTTCTTCTTCCTTCATATTTATATTTTCAAACTATGCTATAAGTGTTTGAAGTTTGGATTTTTTTACCTTGCCATATCCTTCATAAATAATTTTAAGTTTGTCCCGTATTTCTTTGGCTGATTTGCAGTGCATTACTTTTACAAATACATTTATGGGTAATCCACTTAAAAATTTATTAACGGCTCTTGAATTGTCATTGAATAACTTCTTTGTAGCAACATCAGTTGGTGGGGAATATGGTGGAATGTATCCATCTTCTACAAATTGTCAAATATCAAATACAAGTTCCATCATATGACTCTTCATCCTTATTCTCCAAAAATCATAGTCATCTCCTGTGAATAGTGGTGTTATTTTGGATGGAATTCCTTGTTGATGATCCATTGGATTCTTCAGGATCTACCTTCTAATGATTAGATTTTGGTGAAGGAACTCGCTTCGATACCAATTGTTGGAAATACTTAGAGGTGGGGGGGGTGAATCAATATTACCTTTTAAAACAACTAGTAATTACTTTGTTATTTTATTAATCACCACAATAGATAAAAAAAAATGGATTTGTATTTAAAATCAATTATATAAATATGATTAAAATGGATTAAAATTTTTATAAAGAATTATTTGTGATTGTGAAGGAAACCAATCCTCTTTAGAGCGTCAAATCTTGGAGAAACAAATCTCCTTCTCTTATGAGCACCTACTCAAGGAAGCTAAAACTCCTTTCTTCTTCAAGCACCAACTTGAAAGGAGGCTCCAACCCCCTGTATTATTTAAGAACCAACTTGAAAGGAGGCACCAATCCCCTATTTTCTTCAAGCACCAACTTGAAAGGAAGTTGCAAATCCCTATGTGCATCTTCATTAATAATAGGTTGCTATTGACATTAACTTAAATTGAATTGAAAATCCCCTTTAAATTGATTCAGTTTAGTTCTTTATTATGTCAATCTTTCTTATGGAATAGTCGATCTGAGAAACTCTTAAAAATATGACTAAGATTGTCACTTTCATCATTACACAACACTCTCGTTTCATCGAAACTTAGCTATCGTTGGATCATGATAAGGATTCAATATTGACAGTTAATTTCCATGCTTGATTGTCTTGGGCACTTAGCCGCTTTATTCAACCCATTTCTAGGGTTTTTGGCTTAGGGAAACAATTGTGGCTTAAGTCGTAGTGGGGATTTTTCTTTTGTGTTTTGAAAAATTATCGCAATGGTGTTGTGCCTTTTGTGTCTCAGAACTTATCACAATGAGTTGTGCCTCTTGCATCTTCGAACTTGTCTTAATGGTGCTACACCTCACGTGTCTCGAAAACGTGTCGCAATGATAATCTACCTTCTTGTGTCTCGAAACTTATTGCAATGGGTTGTGCCTCTTGAGTCTCGAAACTTGTCTTAATGGGTTTGCGCCTCATGTGTCTCAAAAACTTGTCGCAATGATATTGTGCCTTCTTACATCTCAAAACTTGTCACAATGGGTTGCGCCTCCTGTGTCTCGTAACTTTTATTAATGGGTTTGTGCCTCATGTCTCTCAAAAAATTGTCGCAATGATATTGTGCCTTCTTACGTCTCAGAACTTGTCACAATGATACTATGTCTTCTTATGTCTCAGAACTTGTCGCAATGGGGCTTTAATACTACTTCCATGTGACATGTAGTAGGGAACTCAACAATGTGGTTTTAATATTACTTACATGTCGTGTGTGCTAGGTTAGATGGACTAAGCATGGTACATATATCATTGTTGATATAGAATATTATTCAATGGCTCTATCTATGCGCAATGCAACATTATTTCTCTTGATATTGTGTCCTACGTGATCTCTGTGTGATGAAACAATTTTTCTCCTGAGCTTCTGTTATGCACGATGCAACATTATTTATTCCTAAGATTGTGTCTTGTGTGGTCTCTATGCTATTTCTCTTGGATTGTGTCCTATATGATCTATGGGTGATGCAGTGTTATTTATTTGAACTTGTGTCGTGCACACTGTTGACATCAATGACAACCAAACTTCCAACACTCTGATCTCTACATGATGCAATGCTATTTCTCTAAGTTTGTGTCTTGCGTGATCTTTGTGAGATGCAATGCTATTTATCTAAACTTGTTTCATGTGCAATGTTGACATCAATGACAACTAGAATTCCAACAATTTATATCACACCAGTGCGATTGAAAGTGCACCAGAGCGGTTGTTACGTAAAAATTCATTAAGAATCAATTTAATTGACAGAGTATGTATGAAAACTTCCACAGTTAAAGTTTTATACAGGAAATCACTCTTTAGTTCCTCTCATAATTTAGTGCATGGACTCGATCCTCTATCACTTCCTCAGTGCTCTGCCTCGCATATCCTACTATATCCTCTGCCACTCTCTCAACACTCTAGCCTGCATATCCTCCTTTGTGGGTTTCTCTACTTTCTCTAAGATATCATCCTTGTCATTTATGTAGCCATAATATGAATTGGCATCAATTCGCTTGTAAATCACATACCTGCACCTCCCCTTCTTCACCTTGAGGGGAGTTATTAAATAACTCTTTTAGGATGGGGAGGAAATTCATAGCCCCAAAGTATCTATAACTAGGGCCCTTGTCAATGGTACCAAGAATATAAACTATGGTCCCTTTAAGTCCTCGTCCCCTACTTTGGCATATGTAATACTACCAAGCTCTATGATCGGAGCTTCCCAATTCCATTTTTCCCTATTCATCAAGAAAGGACCTTGGTGGATTTCTTAATTATAACACTGTGTCAATCTCAAGAATGACCTAAGATCCATATTATATATTTAATAGAATTTAAGAAGCACATTTGGAAAAATAGTTGATGATACATAAGATTTGTTAGCATGCCTTATCTCTAAATAATAAGAATTTCCTTGATCTCGGCCCACTCCTCCATGAGATCCTCACCCGTATACTTACTAAAAATATCATCATTTTTCTTCCTCTCCATGTGCTCGATTACTTTCTCATCCAGAAGGGGCACATGGGCAACAAACTCCTGTTCTCTTTGTTGTTGGTTTCCCTTGTCATGTTCTCCCATTTATTCTACCACATTCTCATGTTTCTTGAATAAGACCATCTTAATAGCAATGACCTCCTTGCTCTTGATCGTTAACATATCCTCCCTCTACATAGACTTGATCCTCTGCCACTGATCTAGATGGATCTCAATGGCCATCCAACTTTTCCACTGAATCACCATTTTGAGCTTGTGGTTTTGATAAACCATGATATTCACCCTTTGATGGGGAATGAAATGTAATTTCATATTCATTTGTTAATTACAGACATCGTGTAATGATTTCTTGGTGGTCTTATATACATGCCTACAACACAACGTTAATGCACCAGATCCCATTAGAACTCCATAGTTAAGCACACTCAATCTAGAGTAGTACTGGGATGGGTGACTTCCCGTGAAGTCATAGTGTTTTACATGCCTATGGAATTTTATAAACTTATTCCAATTTATCCCACATGCATCATGGAAATTGTTCTCCTCTCACTCTCTCATATATAATTGAGGTGAAAGAATCCCTTTAAGCATGTAATGGAGTGTGATGGAAAGATTGTTGCGAATGAAGTGTAGCCAATATCTCTTTATTTTCAGAGATAGGCTACCCCATTCTGGCAGTTTGTGTTCTATAGTGTTTTTCTCTCTTGTTCATTAATATAAGTTGGTTTTCACTATATTTATGTGTTCTATGCATTATCCTTGTGTATTTCATTGTTATATATTAGTTGTATTCTTTTATTCATGTCGTTCTCAAAATAATATGGCTCAGTGGTATCAGAGAAGGTTGCTCCTTGTCATTTCTTAGAGAAGTTCCCCGATGAGGTCAGGGTATAGATAGTTGGGTCTCGATCTAGTTTATTTTGAGGAAAAATACTCTCACTAGCCCAAGATACCTCCCATGGAGAAATAAAAGAGAGATGACAAAGTAGGAGATCCTTTCAAGATGTTTCTCAAGGAATTCCTCATGCAACAGAGGAACGAGATGATGCATAACTTTGCTCAGATCCTTCGAAGACTACCTATGGCGGTGGTTGAGACATCTTTGATAAGAATCCATTTCACAAGTGCGACACCCTTCAAGGTGCAATTCAATTTTGATATCCCCTTATTTGAAGGCCAAATAGGTGCATATTCTCTAGAAAAATGGTTGAATCTACTAGAAGGTTATTACTATGTCCAAAAAAAATCGACAATGAAAAGATCACCTTCGCACTCCTTAAATCCCTTCCCCATGTTAGATATTAGTGGCAAGGTTACTGGGATAGGTACACCACAGATGAATCTATACTATTTGGGAGAGAAACCACTTGGGTAGCCTTTGTAGATACCCTAAAGGAGGATTTATACCCTGTCAAAAACTATGATGACCAATACATGAGATAGACAACTCTGCGTCAGAAAAGAGACAAGGCAGTGTCAGAGTACACCAACATCTTTCATACCTTGCACTCAAAGTTGGGTATCAAAGACTCTGAGTGGCACCTAGTTTTGAAGTAATGCAGTGGTCTACACAAGTACTTCCAAACAAAGATGGATTTCTTGGACATCTCCTCACTGGGATTTGCTTATCGATATGCAATCAAAATTGAGAAAAAAATCAAGCAACAAAGTAAGTGGGAGAAGCATGGAAAAGGAAACTCTAACTTGCATAATGAAGGACAAAAAAAGGAAGGCCAACCTTAAGATATCTAGTTCGAGATGCAGGCACAGGACGGTAATGGAAAGTCTAAGAAAGACACTGGAAATTGGTGTGAGTTCCAAAACATCCCTTGGCACAACATTGATGAATGTCCCTCAATATAGCCATTGGTGGAAAAGATCAAAGACAAAGAGTTGAACCCTGACTTGGACCCTAATTCAGAAAATAATAAAATGAGATAGATCATTGATGCATAACACATTGCTACTGTCACAACTGCAACAATCCAACCCTAAGAGGATCCTGAGGAGGGGGAGTGACTCTTCCATTCACAGATGTGAGTGAAGGGGACCCCACTGCATTTTATTGTTGATAGCGGAATCTAAAAGAACATCATCTGAGAAAAGGTTTTCAAGCAGTTGGATTTGCCAACAACACCACACCCGCTTCCATACAACATCGGGTGGATTTGTTAGGGTCAAGATCTTTGTGTCAACCAATAGTATCGCTTGTCCTACGACATCAATCCATTCAAGGATGAGGTAGTGTGTGATGTTTCCCCACTAGAATTTTGTGATGTTCTATTGGGCCAGCCATATATGTGGAGGCATCATGTTGTTTATGAGTCTTGACCTCGTAGTGTCATTGTTACTCTAGGGGGTCAACTATATAGGATACTAGAGGTAGTTCTGACTATTGTCCCACCAAAACAATGCCACAAAATAATATCTCATACTGCAAAGTTTAGCCTCTTCACAATCCGATCAAAAAGTGAACAGAAGGACACTGCAACCACTGCATACTCAACCACTACAGACTCATCCCAAGACCTTTCTATCCAACAGAAGAAGATCAACAAGATTGTAGAAAAGTACCAAGATGTTCTTGATGCACCTACAGGGGTGCCTCCACAATACCCAGTCAAGAAAGTTTATAGTAGAACTCGTCATACTCTTCATGTTTCATATTCACCGATAGATTCCTCCCACACTTAGGTAGATCATGAAACTTTATTTTTCAAACAAATCCAACCCTTCCAGCGACAAGCTCATGACAACCTTCAACAAGCTAAGCAGAACAATTTCTTCAACAAGGCAAGCAACACACCAAGCTTTAGATTTAGTAGAAGTCTCCTCGTCTCCCAAGGGAAATTGACGCAATGGGGACCATTGATTCCTAAGGGGGGAGGAATAATCCAAATGGATCTCATTGGCCATCCATTGAATCACCATTTTGAGCTTGTGGTTTTGATAAACCATGATATTCACCCTTTTGATGGGGAATGGAATGTAATGTCATCTTCATTTGTTAATTACAGAGATCATGTAATGATTTCCTAGTAGTCTTATGTACATGCCTACAACATAGCATTAATGTACTAGATCCCATTAGAACTCCATAGTTAAGTACGCTCAGGCTAGAGTAGTACTGGGATGGGTGACTACCCGAGAAGTCCTAGTGTTTTACATGCCTATGGAATTTTATAAACTTAGTCCAATTTATCCCACATGAATCATGGAAATAATTCTCCTTTCACTCTCTCATATATAATTGAAGTGAAGGAATCCCTTTAAGCATGCAATGGAGTGTGATGTAAAGATTGTTGTGAATGAAGCCTAGACAACATCTCTTTATTTCCAGAGATAGGCTACCCCATTCTGCCAGTTTGTGTTCTATAGTGTTTTTCTCTCTTGTTCATTAATATACGTTGATTTTCACTATATTTATGTGTTCTCTGCATTATCTTTGTGTATTTCCTTGTTATATATCGATTATATTCTTGTCTTCATGTCGTTCTCAAAATAATCCAGATCAACCATTCCCTCAGTGCTCTGGTCCACATCTCCTCCTCTGTGAGTCGCTTGAATTTCTCCAAGATTTCTTTCTCTCCATCCATGTCGCCATAATAAATAGCATCAATTCACTTATAAATCACATACCTACACCTCCTCTTCTTCACCTTGGGGAGATTATCAAAGAGCTCTTTGATGTTGAGGAGGAATTTCACAGCCGCACTTGTACAATTGATTTTTAAAAGATGACATGTTACAATATTCCAACAACCAATTGTTCAAGTGAGACTAGGAAATTCCTCCCCGATGTTAAAGAGCTATTTGATAAGCCCTATGAGGATTTCTAGCATGGAAAATTCCCCTATATTGGGTCTAGGTATAGGCAAAGCACCAACTTCCCTTAAAAGACAGTTTTATTCCTAAGCTACCCCAAAACTATCTAAACTAAATGAAAAGAGAGATGAAAGAAGGTCAATAGGTGCACCTTTAGTCCTTATGGTCGGTGTAGACCTCTACCTCCTTTGTAGCTTCCTAGATTGTGAGTCTCATCCCAAAGCTGACTTGCAAAAGCTTAGGAAAACATTGCTACAACACATACAATCTCTACTTATCACTTTCAATGTTCATATATAGAAATAAATGCATAAATAAATAAAATCATATAAACATAATGTTTTAGGACATGAATGAACTCTTTCATTCAATATTAATATCAAAAAGATTACAGCCTTCGTCGAAAAATGCTTTGTGAACCAGGTATGGGCTCCTCTATTGTGGCTCCAAGTGCATCAATCCCATGCAATATTCTCACAACCAACTTATCATTTTGGAAAGGAGAAAGGGTTGTATAAGGAGAAAGAGCTGAAGGGGAATGTTGAGGCCAAAAAATAAGAATAGGATGCAAAACTTGGGCTAAGAAGGGGAAGGGATTTTGGAAAAATTCTATAATTCTCTTGCTTATTGTTGTAAATGAGACCCTGAGACCTCTTTTTATATGAGAAAAAGATGATTATTCAGTTTGGGGATGGGCTAGAATGGGTAAAATGGTTGAGAAACCCTCGATAGCCCGTAAACTCCATTGAATTCCTTGCAATTATATATTTTTTGCAATTTTTGGAGGTAAATGTGAGCTAAATAGTATGCAGCTTGTGTATGTACGTGGGATAACTAGTATGTAGTGCTTGTGTGTACAGGGGCTATCATTTCATCAGGGCACACCCATTTTCCCAAAAGTAGTTTTTTAAGAAGAAGCCTCAACATTATTTTGGAAAAATATGTAAGTGGAAAGGCCAATGCCACGTATGCATAGGTAAGGAATTTTTGGACTATAACAAATGCCCCCTAATGTGTGAGGTCAGAAGAGCAACTCATGGCCGAAATAAATTACAATATCTTCACCAGTGGGAAGGCACATAGTAGAGTGAGTCTGGGATGAGTGTTCGGGAGCATTCCATCTAGAAAACAATGATAATCTCTTTGAGCCAGGCATACCCATGCTTGAGATGAAATAAGCATGGATGTCAATCAAGTACACTGCAGATCCATGTCATATAAATTTCTATATAAATTGTAGCCGCGAGAAATACACAACGTATCTACATCAAAATCACTTGATGATATTTAAGTACAATACCATATGCATATTCAAGAAGCATTGACGCATGCCATTGGAGATGAGGATGTCATATCTCGATCGATAACTTCAAGATCTTCAAAATCTCAGGTAGGAGTACAATAGGAGTGTTATACTCACTATCTTGAGGTCTTCGACATGTCGTCGGGGAAAGACTGGAAGATATTGATCATAGGCATACAACTTCATTGATTTTGAATCCAAACTTAAATTGACTCTTAGGATGGTCGACTCATGAAGGTCAAGAGAAAAACTGCATAATGGATGACTCAGGTTGGATAAAACTTCCCTTGGAAAAAATCGTGACAATATGATGAGACTCGGGAAATGTAATATTGACATAAGTTCGTGATACAGGAGGCACCACAAAGTCTCCATATGTTTGGAAGAGTAAACAAACCGAGGAGGACACAACTCTATGTAATGAAAATAGCTTCCTAAGTTAATACTAGATCTGAATGCTTGGTGAACAAACGAAAGGATGTGCTTTGTCCAAGGGAGATTTTCTTGCTGTCGAAAAAAGAGAATGTATATCCCATCCCCTCTTTTTTGAATATTTGATTTTTTTGTCTTTTTCAATTTTTTAACAAGCTTGAAAAAGAATAAAAGAATGCTACTTTACAAAGGAGGGACGAGTGTCGCGAGCAAGAAAACTAGTTCCAAGAGCATGGAACATATTGATGCTCAGTGAAAGGAGACATGTGTAGGATAAGGACACTTGGGAAAATTCCACCATGGGTAAAGGTGTCAGATTGCAAGGGAAAAAAGTGTTGCAAGGATTGCAATTATGGAATTCTATGAAGGTTCAGTTAATAGAAACATGATGTCGGCATTATGCCAAAGACACAAGGATGAGACATGCGAAGTGATTAAATATGAAACAACAAGACTCCTTCCATGTGAATTTTTACGAGCCCAACGAAGGTAATCTCGGTGGTTTTTCACTTTTAGAGAGTTTGAAAAAATGCTAAAATAAAACTCCAGAGTGTTCCTTTTTCATAGTTAATCTAGTCGATTCTAAAAAGGGTTAAACTTATACCGAAAATACGTCTCTTCAAAACCATTTTAACGAGTGTGATTGATACAACATCACTTGGATATATTTTCAATTTTAAGGAGTCTAAAAATAGATTAACTATGGACTCGTTGCCTTTTTATAAGTTTAGTCTCCTTAGCCCGAAAAAGTATAAATTATAACTTAGGAGAATTCTCCTAGCCAGACAAGTCTCCCAAGGCATACCTTTTTCCTGGATAATCTATTGGCTGTAAAAAGGGTTAAACTTATGCCAAATAGATGTTCTTTCTGAACCAATTAACGAGTGTGAAAGGAACAAGGTCACTTGATGATATTTTCATATTTAGGGACTCTGAGGGGCTTCCTTTTTTGTAAGTAATCTCCAAGGCCAGAAAAAGAGATAAACCAAAACCAAGGAGAATGTCCCTTTTTCAAAAATTTAGTCCCTTGGGCCCGAAAAAGGGTTAAGCTTATGCTTGAGAATACTCTCCTAGTGAACCAAAGTTCCTAGGTCATACATTTATTCATAATTTAATTATCCGAACCGAAAAAAGGGGTAAACTACCACCAAACAAATGTTCCTACAAATTTTAGTGTGGTGAGTGTGAAGGGAAACAAGATTGCTCGACAATATTTTCAATTTTAGAGAGTCTAAAAAGGGCTTAAAGAAGACTCCATGGGGGTTTCTTTTCTCAAGTAATCCAGACAAGACCAAAAAGAATAAATGAAATCTCGTTATATGTTGCTTTCAAAGTTTAAGCAAGCTTGAAAGACAACAAATCATGCTCTTTATGCAGTCACATGGGAAGAGCAAAGAATGATGACTAGAAAGAAGAATGATGCTTCAATATGTAATCATGGCAGGACTAAAAAGGACTCCCAATCCAATGGAAAAAACTTACAACATGGACGCCAAAATGCAACAAAGGATCTACCTAGGGAATCCATGTAGAGGAAGTCTCTACCACCTAATTATGACACTTTTAAAGCAATTGAGAAAGTTATGTGTCGCACTTTGGTGGGATCGATCCTATGGCAAAGTGGAAAAGTCAACTATATGCAAAATGCAGGGGGTGAAAACCTAACCTATATGCAATAGTTGAAAAAAATGACTTTTTCCATGCGATGATATAAGTGTAACCCATCTCAAGAAAAACACCAAACTAAAAGAACAAGTTCATCAGAACAATCCAAAGATATCTCAAAAGCAAACTTGAAAAGCCAGCAAGTCAAGAAAAGGGAAAAGGGGACCAAATTAGGGGGGAAATGGCCAAAAGAGTCTATAAATAGAGTTGAACAACACATTTTAACCATTGCAATTTGGAAAATAACCAAAAATGTCAAAAACCCTCTTCCTCAAAATGCAAATTCAAGGAGCTACGGTGGACAAAAGATCCTCACACTTGGACCAAGCAAGTACAAATAACCTTCACTTTCATTTCCATGCTTCCTTTCATGCTAAATTTTATGTTTGGAAGGTGCATGCCTTTGAAAAATGGTCAGGCCTGCATGTACAAAGGTTTTCCACTCTCAACCTGTGTATGTACACAGGAAAAATAACACTTAGCCCATGTACATATGTGATTGTCTTAAAGGCAGCCTGCATACACCTATTTTAATGTTTAGAAATAATGAAACAAGTGCTAATCCCTTCCAAATTTTGTGTAGCGAGATGTATGTCCATTGGCGGAAAGGGAACATGAGGAAATAGACATCTTGGTAGAAGAGGATCCCAGAGCCATTGTTATGTTGAAACAATGTGGCATGTGGAAATTCTTCTAGTGTCCATTCATGAGGGCACAACCTAGATTGTTGAACCATTTGGTAGAGTATTGGCATTCCGATGCAAAGGTGTTCATGTTAGAGGGCCAATCACTGACTCCAATGACAGAGGATATCTATTTTTTGACCAACATCTCTAAGGGGGGAACCGGTCAATCTGAGGACCTTTCCTCCAAGGTCGTACAACATAGAGGATTGCATCGGGATGTACTGTAAGGTTGGTACCGAGAAAGTAGGATCTTAGGTGTCGATACACAAGATCACAAGCCTCCACCTTCATATTGTACTCTTCATGATTGGGAGGATCACAGGATCCACAAAACTTCATTAGGCATCCCGTGCATAGATGCATTATGCATTTCAGTGCATGGATACCACTATTTTTTACTAGAGTGCTACCATGCTTACATGCATGAAGAAATAATTCACATACTGTTACAGAAGGATGAACAAGAAATTCGGGTTTGAAACTATGTTATGCACTTTCTTCTTTGAGAGAGTGCCTAGTCCTAGTCCAAGGGAGATAGTACGAGGGAATATTGCCTCCTTTCCAACATTGTTCAACTAGGCAACTTTGTTTCCTAGAAAGGGTGGAGGGAGAACCCAGGAGACTTTTGATGAAAAATTTTGTGATTGGTGGGCTCGTCAGATTCATGTTATCGAGGACTATCCATATGTAGTGATAAACTTCCTAAGGGATCATGATATTCCCATGCCCCCTGGCGAGGAGCGCGGCGAGATAGGTAAACATAATTTTAAAGTTATTTAATTTTTAATTTTTTAAATATTATCCTTTTTATGTTAATGTCAAAGTACTGACTCAAATATATGTTATATACCTATGTGGGACCAATGTGACCAGTTGACTTCACCAGGACCAGGAATCTTCCCCGACCAGAGGTCGGACCAACAGCTATAGGAGGACCCCCAGTCGGGGAGGCTGAGAGAGTATTGTGACGAGTAGAGAGAAATCAGATGGCTCTCACTCATGCAATGCCCATGGCAGAGATAGAGGACCTTCCCACAACCATGAAACCACGTCTAGTAGGGGTGCCCAGGACTTGGGTCAAGTTGTTCTGGCATCTTGCGAACGTCGTAGTTCATTACAGTAGGGCCAATAGGCCAAAACCATAGTTATTTTTGGACCACTTATGTGCTGAGGGAAATTTTTGTGCTCTATATTGAGGGCTTGAGCCCAACAATGCATATCGGCTCTATTTGAGGCTTTATGGCCCACTTTGTACTTATGACACCATTTTGGGGATATATTATATATACATATTTTTTCCTTATGGATAAACATTTTGTACAAATGTATTTTACATGTGAATGCTTGTGTTTTTACTTTTATCTATGAGTAGCATGCCAATCTAATACTTGATTAGCCAATGTTTCAGTTAGTTTATTGAATCTCTTAGGAACATGAATATAAGTAATATAATCAAAGTAGCGTTCTAAGAGACGTACCCTAAGGAATTGTCAGTGAAGGGTGGGATCATAGACACCGTATATCCCATTTAACTGAGACACAACCAATTGAGCATCCAAATAGACCCGAAGGTGAGAAATACCATGTGACAAGGTGTCACGTAGTAACTCTATTACTTCACTCTACTCTGAAACATTATTGGTTGCTTCCCCTGAAAAAATACCTCCAGAAGACAAAAACTGACCAAAAGGTGTAAAAATCACCCAAGTTGTGGAAGGACGCCTCCGAGTGTGTCAGCTAGCACCATCCATAAACCCAACATAAACCTTAGATTCACTTGACATCTGCCACAGTGAAAAGAAAACACAATAACTACACATCCATAAAACAAAGAGACAAAACTGTATAAAAGACTATACATATATACAAGAAGTCGTGGTCAGGCGGTTGACCTAAGTGTAATACTTCTTAAGGTAGATCCCATTTCTAGGCTTCGATAAAGAGTTACCCTCATAATCAACTAGACGGTAAGCACCCTTTTCTAAGACTTATTTCACAATGAAATATCTAAACCACATGGGTTTGAACTTTCCTTCCCCCAAGGAATCTTTGTATTGGTCATAGACCAGGACAAGATCACCTTCGGAGAAAATACAAGGGTGGATGGACCGATCATACTCACACTTAACACATTGTTTGTGAGCCTCATTGGCCAAGGATACATATCGACGCTACTCATCGAGCTACTCAACATATAAAAGATGTTCTTCAAGCACTGTAGTGTTGGGAAATAGTTCCATTGCCAACTTCAAAGAAGGGATTTGACATTCAATGGGAAAGACTTCCTCCAACCCATAGACGAATTGAAAAGGTGAAAAACCTGTAGTAGTCTTGACTGAAGTCCAATAAGCCCAAAGTTCCAGTTACAAGATCAAATGCCAATTTGACTTGGTCGAATTAATTATTCGTTGTAGAATAGCCTTGAAAGATTTATTAATGACATTTACCTGACCATTCTCTTGTGGGTAGTAAGGTAAAAAATGTTCATGTTTAAACCATAGTTTTTATGTTAATTCAAACATCATTTTATTTTGGAAGTGACTACCATGGTCTATGACAATCTCCTTTGGAATACCAAACCTAGCTACGATCTAGTCTAAAACGAATAGGGTAGTCGTTTCCCCGTCATTTTTAATTGTTGGCATAGCTTTGACCCATTTATTAAAGTAGTCTACTGCTACGATGATATAGAGATACCCCCTAGCCAAAATTGGGTGACATGTAGTGAAATCAATCCCAGACTTGGTGACGAGATCGACAACAATAACTAGAAACATGGGAGTTGGGTGTGCCCACATATTTCGGGAGAAGATCTAGCACGGGTGACACTTCTTCACCACCTCAACACAATATTTGAATAATGAGGGCCAAAAGTATCCAGCGTGAAGAATATTTTGGGTTGTTTCCAACCCAGACAGATGACCTCCAAATGCTCCTATGTGACAGATGTTTAAAACAAGCTCTGCTTCTTCGTGAGTAATACATTGTCGGAGAATGCAATCCACTCCTCAACAATATAAAGTGTCATCAAGGAGGAGATAGTTCTGTTCTTGTAGGCATATTCGTTGACACTAATTGCGAGAAGAAAAAGAAGGGCACTTCAAAGTCTGAAGCTACACTAGTATATCTCCATACCAAGGGTCTGATTATGTGATCAGAAAAATATCTCCATTAATCGATGACTCTTTAGGTGAAATATCACCACTCTCAATTGAAAGTTCTGAGATTAGTTCAGCAAAGACCAGGGAATTTTTAGATATTTCCGAAACAATATCCAAGTCAAACTCTTGTAGGAAGACTATCCATCGATTGATTTTCCCGCCGATGACCCATCATGTTAACACATATTGAAAAGGGTTGCCAATGGCTATGAGGGTGGTCTTGAGGAGAAAAATATAATGGAACCATTGGACAATGTGCACAACTACCAAAGCGAGTTTCTCAACATGTGTGTAGTTGAGTTTCGGTCCAACTAGGCCTTGGCTAAGATAGTAGATAGCATGCTCTTCAAGCGCATCATCCTCTTAGACCAAGACCATGTCGATAGTAGACTCTGTGGCAACCAAATATATCAAGAAATCCTTGCCATAATTAGGAGGAATGAATAGAGGGGTAAGCATCAGGGCACGTTTCAATGTGTCAAAAGAGAGTTGAGTTGCTTCATCCCAATAGAGTGGGACCCCTTTTTTTCAAGAGATGCATGAACCCTTTAGTAATCTCGACATAATTAGCAACAAAACACCAAAGAAAATTTACTTTCCCCTGTAGACTCTGAAGCTAGGGAATTGTGTGCGGGGGAGGAAATTGAACTATTGCCTCAACCTTCATAGGATCGACCATGATTCCTCTATTTGACACGATAAATCCTAGCAAGCGTCTCGATGTCATGCAAAAATTGCACTTGTTGGGATTCAAGTGAATCTGATATTAGCAACACCTTTCAAATATCAGTCGTAAATGGGTGGTATGATCAGATCTCTTGCGAGAATGTGATGCCATTTCATCGAGATATGCCTCAAATATGTGTTTGAGGTCATGAAAATAAAACGACATGGCCCGCTGAAAAGTGGCTCAAGCATATTAATACCAAAAGACATTTTTCTATACGTGAATGTACCCCAAGGACAAATAAAATCCATTTTATGTTGGTCCTCGGGCTTGATCTGAATTCCATTGTACCTGGAAAAACCATCCATTAAAGAAAATACTTCACAACCCGCACATTCATCGACGATCTAGTCAATAAATGGGTTGGAAAATTGTCTTTCAGGCAATCTTTGTTCAGGATGTGAAATTCCATACATACGCTGGTTGTACCTTGCTTCTTATTGACTGGAACAGTGTTCGATACCCATTCTATAAATTGCACGGAGTAGATGAAACCAACATTGATGAGTTTCTCTTCTTCATCCTTTATCATCATTGCTTTGCAAGGATTGATCAGGTGAAGCTTCTGTTTGATAGGATTAACATCAGTATAAGTTGTGATCTCATGTTCCACAATATGTGGATCAATGCTTGGCATCTCCTCATAAGACTAGGTAAAAATGTCATGAAATTATTTAAACAATTCAGTGTAGATTTGAATCTCTTTAGGAGAACAACTTGCTCCAACGAAGACATTTTCCACAATGCCAGGGGTTTTGGAGATATTGATAGGAATCATTTCAACTATACTTGCCATGTTTCCCTTAGCATATACTCTGTGCATAGCCAGAGTGTTAATAGGACAAGGGGCATCTCCATTCATGGTCGTAACAAACTCTCCTTCCTCTATTCTCTTGAGCTCGGGAAAGAAAGTTCATCCCAAGTTATGTCTGGCCCAGTCATTGCCTCTAGTATTGCCTCGTCAGAGGGAAAGACCAAGTCCAAAGGGTCATGAGTGGCAAGAGAGTATTGAGCCAAAATAGGCTCTAGAACAGGATCTAGCCCCTGTGTGGGAGATGGATTAGGTTTGATCGAGGCTTGCTAGAAAATACTGTATGCAACCTAAACAGTGGATAAGGGAATGGAAATTCCAAGGTGCCCTACCCCTTCCATCAAAGCCCATGGGGAAGGTAAATTCCATGGGTCGTCAAAGTAAATCATTTTAAAATATGCGACTTGAAATATTGCAACCTTCGGCTGGTCAGGGACAACTGAAATAAACCTAACATCATTGGCAGGTGTCAGATAATCAAAAGTTCCCATCAATGACAAAAACAATACGACACTTAAGTTGACAGTACCTAGCTATCGGTTTTCAATCATCGGGATTGTGGATGCCCCTGATGAAGGGTCACGATGGGATAAGGATAATTGATCAATGGTTATGATGCAACCTTCATGAGGAAAACATAAGGCCCGAAAAATGGTGGATACAACCATTGTCATAACATAGGTCCAACTCCTCCCTAAAAGAAGATTGTAGTCGAGAGGTGCATCGACTACTTCTAACTTGACACACACATTTTTTCCCTCCAACTTCATGGGGAAAAAGGGAATTATACCATGTGGTTTGAATGATCAACTGTCAAAATAAGTAAGAAACATGGTAGACAGAGAAAACTTAGGTTGGTCAATGGCCTTCCAACATGCCAACGACATCACACAAGTCGAGGCACCCTCATCAACCACCGTATGGAAAATTTTATGTGTCATCGATTTCATGGTGTATGCCACTACTATTTGAAAAGAGACATGGTGAGGAAGACAAGGTTTATGGTCCGTAGGGTAAAAACAAACCATTCTTGAGTTATTGGTCTCGGCCACTCCCAAGGAAAACAACAATGCTTTTCTCTGTGAGGGGAAACTCTGGAGAACTTTCAAAGCAGACATTACACAAGGATTTTGTGCTAGATCCTCCACGATGGAGTAATTCTGAGCATCCCTCATGTTTGGGTTGTGAGAATCCTTTTTGAACACACCTTTAGGGACGTGAGTCATCATTTCTCCCACTGTATTCTCAATTTGAAGAGGAGTCAATGGTTTGGAGGCCTCTTTTCCCTTCTCAACAGATTTTGTCATTTTGTAGTTATGAGCCCTGGCCAATAGATGAGCTTTGGATTTCATCATATAAATGTTTGCGGCCCTGTTTTTATTATTAGGCTCAAGGGTTCCCTGACTTCCTTAGGCGTGCTCGTGGATGAGGAAGCTTGAGCCATGTTTTTCCCTTATGTAAAAGGGTTTGTTAACACGACAGGCTATTGCTGTGCCAATGGCTTCTGGGATTCCTCAATCCGAGGGAATTGGTGAGTCAAGTGGTCATTCATGCAAATATTACATGGAAACTTCACCTTTCTCTTTTCATTTTTTCCCTTGCCAGCATTATTTGCAGCCTTATTTCCCCCCTTTACTCTTCTTTTTTTTAGGCTTCCTCTTTCCCTCAATTTTCTAGTTACCCTTGGGATTTGTTGATTTCACACTGTGTACATCTCACATTTGGGTTATGGGGCAGCCAAACTAGGATTTTTGCTAGCCACAGTTTGTTGAATCGATAACTATTGTATTTGATTAGACAATTGATCCATGGGCTTTCTCTATGTTGATCCTGCTATGTCGTCAACGTGAGGCCCAGACTTCTATTTGGTCAAGTCGAATGTCATGGTGGTGCATCGGGTAAGATATTGTATAGCCTACCAGACTAAGAGCAAATCAGTGCTAGTTGTTTTCCTCTCATGATAGCCTCTTATTTGGAAAAAACTTCAGACATTGTGACATCTTTGGATACACAAGGTACCAAGGAATTTAGGAACCACTTGAGAAAAAATGCAAGAGGGACCTTGAATTTAATAAATATCTTGCATCATCATCATTCTCGGATGTGATCTCAGATATGGTCAGCTTTCATCTGCCCAAAGTTGAAAAAAAAATTAGTGTCAACATTGTATCTTACTGGTAGTTGGAAATGGTTCAAGAAAACCATCGCAAGGTCATTAGAGTAAGCGTACTTCCAGCTATCGATATCGATATACCATTTTGTTGCACCCCCTATAAGAGTGCATTGAAACAAACACAACTAAATAGAATCATCCTTTAACGATTTGGTTGAAAACCATAAGTGAAAATTCGTGACATGATGATGTAGGAGCATCGTCAGCAAGCACATGTGGAGAGACAACTCAACGCCTTAGCACGCTTTTGAATCATTCAGAATATTAAACGATGGTGTTTCCTACAAATATCTTTTTGAATAATTGAAAACTAAAGCAGATCAAACGCTTGGGAGATGAATGATCACGAGTGATCTGGGAGTTTCACTCCTAGTCTTTAATGTAATGGAACTTAAGTAGTAGTTAAGTTTTTTTTCGAGAAGACGAGTAGTTGGAGGGAACCCTAAGAACCCTCTAGGATAAATAAAGGTTTTGTATGCCCGAATGAGGCTGCTACAAGTTAGTAGGAGATTGTTGTGATGTAGTTGATGCTAAGGTTTTAGTTTTTGTTTTATCATAGTTGTGGCCATTTACTTTTGAATGAATATAACAGAGGAAAATTTATCTAATGCGTGGTGTTGCTACTATTTACAATCCCATGTTATTTTGTTTACATGAATGAATGGGTTGTGTTTTTGAGTATATGAAACTGTGAATCATTTAGATAAGTTTTGTTTGTTCTCTTCATTGAGTTCATGCAAGGTGTGCATACAGTCCACAAGGAGTGCGTTAACAGAGTCAGTTTCGACTCAGAAGCCCATAAGAGATAGCGTGAAACTCCCCTTTGCAAGGAATGCAAAGTGACTACTGCAAGGTGTGCACAGTTGTTCGCAAGAACTTAAGTATTGTGTGAGAATCTGCTGCAAGGAGTGACAGAGTATGTTTCGACTCATAAGCTCAAAAGAGATAGCATAAAATTTCCATTTGCAAGGAGTGCAAAGGGGCTGCTGCAAGGTGTGCATAGTCGCCCGCAAGAAGCTAAAACTTGTGTAATAATCTATTGCAAGGGGTGCACAGATCCAAAATTTGACTAAGTTTCGAAGTAACCCTCTAAGGAGTCAAAGGGTTCGAAGGAGAAAGGTCATGAGAGATCACGGGATAAATCTTCAAGGGAAACAAAGCTCTGGAGATTACGTGATTCATCGAATAAGATCTGTTCAAAAGGGAGCAAGATCATTCTGAATCGTCAGATCTGAGCAAAGTGCACGAGTTTTAGTCTTTGTGTGCACATAGGAGGAGAAATAGTTGAAGATCCGAAATAGATCCTGGTCGTTGATCACTAGGGGGTTACGTGTCAACAAATCTAAGGCTTCGGGAAAAATCACTTTGAAGATTTCAGTTGAGAGTTGAAACTCCCGAAATCTGAAGTGAATCTGGACCATCAGATTTAGAGGGATGCATCGCAATGGGTCATGAGTTTTAGGAAGAAGAAAAAGTGGAGTGTTGAAACTCCCGAAGTCTGAATAACCAAAGAGCTCGGAGTCGTCGATCTGTAGGAGGACATGCGTCAATCAATTGTGTACTCCGGATAAGACGCTTTGGGAAAAAGCAAGCATGGAGAAGTTGAGATTTGGGATTCCCGAAGCTCAAAGATCTGAAGCGATTCATAGCCATCCGATTAATAAGGACATGTGGCACAAATATGTGGACTCTGGGTGAAGACCCAAAGTGAATCGTATTCATCGATCTATGGGAGACATGCGTCAATATATTGTGAGTTTCGGATAAAAGCATTTTGGGGGAAAGAGAAGGTTGAGAGTTTAGATATTCGAAGTCCGAAGTCCCAAAGTGGGATAGGTCTGTCAATTTGAGGAGGACACGTGGTAGGAGATCAAATATTACAGAGAAAGTAAGGTTTGAGAGTTGAAAACTCTGAAACCCAAATTGGTGAAGCCAATCACGATCGTTGATTTGAAAGGAGCATGTGTCAATAGATCATTGAGACCTAGGAAGGCATGATCTAGAGAGAATAAAGGAAAGGAGGCAGATCTGAACCATTGATCAAGAGGTTCCACCCGATATCGTGAGATCAATGGTCACATAAGATTTCGGGGATAGAAATTGCTCAGACTTTAAAAATTTGAGAGCGGATCGCAATCAAAACCACGATATTGCAAAAGGGATGCATGGCGATTAGTAGTGAATTTCGGGGAGAAAAGCGGGTTGATCCCAAACCACTCTTGGTCGTGCTCGCAATTGTGTGTTTATGCGAGGACATAGCCCAAGGTCACATACGTGAAAATGGATAACAGAAGAAGAGCTAGCGCCTTAACCCTAATAGTGAAGCAGTGTGAAGGGATAGGTTGCGGGTGCCATAGAACCTACACCAAAATACCAAAAGGGCCTATGGTTAATTACAAGCAAGACAATTAAGGTTTTAGAGAGCTGATTCATCTCCGAGAATCGAAGATCCTTGACTGGGAGTTTGAGCAACCCCAAGGAGAGAAGGGGGCTCTGCATCAAGTGGTATCAATGTCTGAAATTGTTTTCAGGAAACGAAAGAGAGCTCGAAGGTGTATTCTTTGTGTGAGAGACACTCAACACAATGCCACCAAGGAGACATGTGGAGCCACCTTTATCCAATCGCGTTGTAGAAAGAGAAATGAGAGAGCTTTGTGCAAGGTTAGAGGCGATGGAGGCAGTGCAGAGGAGAGCACCTGATGCTGGGGACATCAGTGATGCAGAAAGCGAAGAAGTAGAAGTTGAATAAGTTGCAGGGGAAAATGTTTCCAAGGAATGCTTGTTGAGAGTAGTTGTTAAATTGGGAGGTAGACCCAAAGTAGACATACCAATCTATGAAGGCAATTTGGATGATAAAGAGTTGCTGGATTGGATAAGATCCATGGACAAATATTTCGACTATGAAGATTTTGACAAGGAGGAAAAGGTGAGACATGTTGTCACTAGACTGAAAGGACATGAAACACTGTGGTGGGATGAACTCTAGGCTAAGAGGAGAAGCAAAGGCAAACAAAAGATAAAAAATTGGTACAGAATGGTAGCCAAGCTAAAGGCTAAATTCATGCCCAAAGATTATCAAATAAATCTGTTCATAAAGTTGCAGAACTTGAGACAGAAGGGTATAAAAGTGAAAGAGTACACAGAGGAGTTCTACAAGCTGAATATCAGGACTGGATAATGGGAGAAGGATGAGGAAAAGGTTTCCATATATATATATATGGATTGAGGTATGAAATCCAATATGAGATCAACATGATGTCAGTGAGAAAAATAGAGGATGATTATCATATTTCTCTGAAGGCAAAGGAGAAGTTGGTCAGGAAACAGAGTCAATGAAACAGAGGTAGAATCCCAAAAAAAGGAAAGGGAGTTGCCCATGATAAGGCACAAAAACCCAAATATGGGACTGAGAAACCACATAGTCACTCAGAAAGAGGAGTAAATTCTTGAGGAAGACAAGGTGGTGGAAGAATTTATTCTAGAGGAAGAGGAAGAAGTAGAGGAGGGGAAGTAAGGTGTTATGCCTGTGGAAATACAAGACACATGTCTTGGGAATGTCCTGAGAAAAATAAAGAAGGAGGAGTTCAAGCTCACATTTCGAAAGCATGGAAAAGGGATGTTGAAACAGAAGGTGCAAAATATGGAAGGTCTCTGATGCTGAAGAAGGTTCTCTTGAAGCCAGAACTAGAAGTTGAAAAGCCATTGTAGAGGAACAATCTATTCAAGACATCTTGCAAAACTAAAGACATATTATACAAGGTGATAATTGAAAGTGGGAACACTGACAACTTAGTATCCACGGAGATGGTGGTTAAATTGGAGCTGGAGACAAATGCACATCCAAATCCATATAAAGTCTCAAGGTTTCATAAAGGACACTAGGTAATGGTAACTAAACAATGCCTCATTGAATTTAAGATAGGAGGATATAGAGATGAAATTTTGTGTGATGTGATTCCCATGGATGTATGTCATGTTTTGTTGGTAAGACCATGGTAATTTGACAAAAATTTCATTCATGATGGGAGAAAAAATACTTATATCTTGGAGAAGAATGGTAGGACACACATGTTGTTTCCAATAGAGGAGAATAAATTAAAAGAAGAAGCCGATACAAGCATACTTCTCATGAGTGGGAAGGAACTCCTAAGAGAATTCAAGAAGAAACAGGAGATTTAGTTTGTTGTGGTGAGGAAACCCATAGTTGTCCTTACAATTACTTCAATGGATGACTTACCTGAATAATTTCAGGAACTGTTGGAGAATTTTGTTGACATAGTAGTGGACAAGTTTCCTAACTCATTGCCACCCATCAGAAGTATCATCCATCATATTTAATTGATACCGAGAGCAAGTCTACCAAACAAAGAAGCATACATATTGACACCTCAAGAGAATGAGGAGGTAAAGAACCAAGTCCAGGAATTGTTAGAAAAGAGGTTGGTCAGAGAAATCTTGAGTCCATGCATAGTACCAACTGTGTTGAGTCCAAAGAAGTATGGAGGATGGAGAATGTGTACAGACTCAAGAGCCATAAACAAGATCACCATCAGGTATAGATTCCATTTGCCAAGAATGGACGACTTAATAGATTGTTTAAGTGGGGCAAATTTATTTTCTAAGATAAATTTGAAAAGTGGATATCACCAGATAAGGATGAGAGAAGGTGATGAGTGGAAAACAACCTTTAAGACAAATGAAGGGTTGTATGAGTGGCTTGTTGTGCCATTTGGCTTAACAAATGCCCCAAGTACTTCTATGAGGTTGATGAATGAAATACTGAAAGATTTCATTGGAAATTTTGTGGTTGTATATCTGGATGATATATTGGTCTTTAACAAGACTAAAGAGGATCATTTGAGACATCTGACCTTCGTGATGAGGAGACTACAATAAGAGAAGTTGTTGATAAATCTAAATAAGTCCTCTTTTATGAATATCGAAATCATTTACTTGGGTTTTTTAATCTCTTCAAATGAATTGAAGATGGATCTAGAGAAGGCGAAAGCAATCAAAGAATGGCCATCACCAAGGAGTATGTTTGGAGTAAGAAGCTTCCATGGATTATCGATTTTCTACAGGAAGTTCATTTGATATTTAAGTGGAATTTGTGAACCAATGATGGACATAGTGAAGAAGAGGCACATGTCTTTTAAATGGACAGAGGAGGCCAAGAGGAGCTTCAATATATTGAAGATGAAGATAACAGAACGACTAATTCTGGTCTTACCAAACTTTGGAAAGACATTTCAAGTAAGATGTGATGCAAGTGGAGTTGCAATTGGAGCAATATTGAGCCAAGATAATAGACCAGTCACATATTTCAGCAAGAAGATGAATGAGACTAAGAGAAAGTACTCCACATATGACAAAGAGTTTTATGCCATAATTCAAGCCTTGAAGAAATGGAGGCACTACCTTGTTCCAAAGGAATTTTTCTTGTACAACAATAACCAAGATTTACAATTCATAACCATACATGAGAAGTTAAACCACATACATGCAAAGTGGATTGAGTTTATGCATAATTTTACTTTTATCATCAAACATATTTCTGGAAATTCTAACAAAGTTGTTGATGCATTAAGCAGGAGATGTTTGATTCTATAGGAATTTTAGGTCAAGACTGTTATTGGATAAATCCATAGGTGCAGACACTAACCGATCTCCCTAGATCCACCTGAATCTAGAACAAATCAAGACAGAACATGACTCTTTCCCTAGATTTTGACCATTGAATTAAATAGGAGGCAATAACTAATAACATACCTTATTATCGCTTCCTATGGTATTTGTTGCTCCCGCTTCACTCCAGTGCTCTCGTGCAATCAAGACCAAGACAACACAAACCAACCAAAGTGAAGAAAGCACAATCTATTCAACGGTCAATCTATGTATATGATCAAGGAATTATACAATAAAGTGGAACTAGCTTTATGGGAAAGGGACATATTACTGTATCATATTAATGGAAAGTAAAGATTACAACCTGAGCCTTGATGTTGCAAAATTCCTTTTGATGGCCCTTAGCTCCGACACACACACTTGCTCACTTGTATGAAGAAGATCAACCCCTTTGGATAAACTTGTTGGAGTCTCCAAGCTGTTGTAGCTTCAGTCCTTCACACAATTCTTTCACTAATTCTCCAATGAATCTTGCTTAACCTTGCTT
>JZKD02S1950934.1:307506-326109 GCA_000966675.3 Picea glauca
AACTTGTTGGAGTCTCCAAGCTGTTGTAGCTTCAGTCCTTCACACAATTCTTTCACTAATTCTCCAATGAATCTTGCTTAACCTTGCTTAACCTTTTCCATGAGAATTCCCTCAATATATAGGAGATAATAAATTAGTTACTTGGATAAGAATGATCCCAAAATATCAGGGAATCCAGTACTAGGATAACCATTCGAATGCCATCTCATCCTTCTCGAAGATTCCCTTTTAGAAGCATCGAGAATTCATTTTTTTCCTTTCTTAAGAAAGAGTTCTCACCCTAGCAGTTCAACGCAGTGTGAACTTCTCGCACCCTGGATTAAGGTAGCCTGCAAGAATCATGCATTCTCGTAGGCAAATATACTGGCAGCCTGCGAATCTCCTTCAAAAATGATATTTCTGGAAAGAGAAGAAAGTAACTTTTCTCAGGAGAAAGTTTTTATGAAGAGCCTGAGTACACCATCATTAATACATCATCATGATGACCAAAATCATGGGTAACAAAATTCCCCCCAAAGTATGAAGTTGGAACCAGTGATAGTTGATATACTTTGTAAGCTGCATGTGTGTGTCGAGAACCAGGAGCACATCTAATCGGAAACCTACGAACAACCAAGCATCTGCAGAATATTTTATATATCAATTCTGAGGTAGGCATTCCCATACTCAGATCATAGAATGATGACATTATAGACATGGGTCATGGCCACCAATCATACACTGTGGATCCATGCCGTCGAAATATAGCATAGCCACCGGAATACACTGTGGATCTATGCGAGAAATTTCAAACTAGAACGACATAGCCACAAGACATACACAGTGGATCTATGTGTCGCAAATTATACATACTCCTTCGCAACCTATATCACAAAGATGATATCCAGGGTCTTCAATCTCGTCGCTTAAAGTACGAATCTAACCATGTGATTACATGTGTTGAAGTCGAACATGGTAGAAACCACTTGATTGCCGGTCATTGATGAAACCGTTAACAAGTGTGAGGGAAATCACCATTGATGTCAATGACTCCCAAGGTACCATAGTACAATCCATCGAGTGTGAATAACTGAGTCGAAGTCGAACATCTGATGGAATCTTTCGATCAGGGGTCAATGATGTAAACCCATTGTCGAAAGAGAGGAAAGCTTCCATTGAGGCATGCAAGCTCCAAGGTACTAAATACTTTCTAAGTCTTGATTCCGGATAATGAGCTGAAGTCGATGGAACAAAACTCATCACAGGAGGGCCTTGATGTATCCCCCATCAATGACACGAAATGAGTAACAGATTTTGAAGGTGAAACAAAGTATAATGTGAATTGGAATGGACACCAGGAAGGCCGACATGGAGAGAATGGATAACTGCAGATGATCGACTCAATATAGGTTTCAGATGGACTTTTCTTGAACATATGAATGACATGACCAATGATTTGGCAGCATTGACTCAAAGATGACACAGGGAATGACCTTGTAGCAAATCGAATGAGAGGCAAATGGATTTCCCAAACTAGCTTCAAATGATGAATAGGGGGTGTTGTGTTCAAGAGAGACACTTACTGCCAATCAATACGAAGATGAAAACATATCCCTTTCCAAAATTTTCCCCCACCATTTCTGGTGAGTACCTCTTTATTTTTACGCAAGATTGAGGAGGATAATATATGCTTGTTGATGTAAGCTCATCCTTCGAACAAGTCCCTCGAAGTATGTTTAACAAACCCTAAGAAGGAGTGGTTCGGTCCCATCACGGGTCTATCAATGTTTGTTTAATGAGTCCAGAGATAGAAAACTCGAAGGTTTTTCAAGATTATAGAGTTTGGAAAAACACTTAAAAGAGAACTCTCTCAGTTCCTTTTTCATAAAATAGTCTGGATGAGACCGAAAAAAAGATAAATTATCGCTCACTAGACGATTACTTCAAATACTTTATCGAGCGTGAAAATAGCAAGGTCGCTCGACGATCTTTTCATGTTTAGAGAGTCTGAAAAGAGCTTAAAGAGGACTCCAGGGGGTTCCTTTTTCGTATAACCTTGTTGAGCCCAAAAAAGTGATAAAAGTATGCTCGATTACATTCTCATTGTATTACGAGCACGAGAAATAACAAAGACTAAGCTCGGTAACTTATTCTCATGTATTTATGAGACTGAGAAAGAACAAAGACTGAGCTCGGGATTGTTTTCATTTTTACGCAAGCTTTAAAACAAAACAAAACTATGCTTGGGATAGATTTTAATTTTTAAACAAGCTTAAAAACCAATCAAAACTGTGCTTGGGATAGATTTTAATTTTTACACAAGCTTAAAAACTAAACAAAAATATGCTTGGACCTGGTTTCATTTTTACGCAAGCTTGAACCAGAGGAAACTATGCTTGAGGTAAGTGGTTTCATTTTTACACAATTTTGAACCATAGAAAACTATGCTTGGACTTCCAAGCCCATAACACATGGATGGTTCATACTTGGCCCCCAGCTTAAGAAACTAGCGGCTCAACTTCAGCATGAATTCCAGAGGCTGAGGAAAAATCCCCCCAAGCTTCGTTTCATCCAACTAGAAAGGAGAATGAAATGAAGCCTCAAATACTAGACGAAGGACTTGACTCAAACAGAGAGGGGGAAAAATATTTCATTTTTTAACGAGCTTGACATAGAAACAAGAACTATGCTTGTAACCTCTGTTTTATTTTTTAACAAGGTTTCCATAGAGATGCAAAAACTATCCTCGTGTGGTTTCATTTTTTAACAAGCTTGAAATTAGAAAACTATGCTCAAGTCTGGTTTCATTTTTTAACGAGCTTGAAATCAGAAAATCATGCTCAAGGACCTCTGTTTCATTTTTTAATGAGGTCGCCTCAGAGACGCAAAAAATATCCTTGGAACCTCTGTTATTGATCATGGATTCCGAGAGGACAATGCTCCGAAAGGACAGCATGTCAAGGGACAAAATTCGGTCATGGCTTCCAAGAGATCTTCACTGGAAGGAAGAAACGCACTCTAGAAGGACACCATGTCGAGGGTCGCGACAGGAGTAAAGAGATCTGGCTCTAACAACCCTATCGAAGAGATCACCATGTCAACTACTGGATCTAAGTCATCAGAAGTTGAAGTCAAGGGAGACAATGCCACATAATTGATCTGTGGCAGGGGCGACACCGTCTGCATATAAGAACCATTCAGGGAAGCAATCTAGGTGGGTTCAATGAATGAAAGTTGATCAACAGTCACAACTCGTCCATCATGAGGGAAATATATCACACGAAAAAGAGTAGACACAATAGCTTTCATGGCATAGGCATAATCTCTCCCAAGGAGTAAAGCCAAATCTAAGGGGTCTTGGACTACCATGACGTCAATAATGACAGTTTTTCCTCCCAGAGTTACAGGAAACTGAGGAAGGGTCCCTAAAGGTTGACTATTTCTTCTGTTAAAAGCTAACAGATTCTATGTAATCGGCGCGATTGGAGGACAACCCAAAGCTTGCCAAGCAATAGAGGACAAAATACTAACAGGTGAACCTTCATCTATCAATGTCTGAGGAACGTCCTGACCACAAACTTGCACTGTAATCTGGAAGGGAATGTAAGAGGGAAGACGAGGTCCAGTTAGCACACCCCAATCAAAATGGATGGTCTCATTACTTGGAGGGGGTCCTACAAAAGAAGGAGGAATAGCCCTCGGCATGGGAGATTCTGTATCAATGAGAAAAACATGGGCAGTACCTGGTTTACTCTCTAATGGGAGAGTAGGATCGACCGATGGAGAGATCAGATCAGCCACTTGAGTTTCATTCTCCAAGGAGAGAATGGGGTCGACAGATGGAAACGGATTGACCACTTGGGTGACACTCTCTAATGGGAGAGTGGGATCGACCGAGGATGGGATCAGATCAACCGCTTTAGTTTCACTCTCTGAGGGAAGAGTGGGATTGACTGACGATGGTATTGGATCAACCACTTTGTCAACTGGTTCAATTAAGGACATGACCAGATTGACCACTTGATCAACTGGACTGACCGATGGGGGAACCGAATTGATCATTCCATCAACTACAGGTGGGTTGAGAGAAAGCTTGCGATAAGAAGTTGGAAGTTGAGGCTGTGAAATAGTCATGTCTTCCAGTAATTTCGAGGCTTCTTCCATATGAGGACAAAGATGAGTTAGATGACTCCCTTTTCATAACATACATGGGAACTTGGCTCTACTTTTCTTATTTCCAACTATATCTTGACTAGTCGACGGGAAGTCATCAGCATGTTTTTCAAAGGATAACGACATGGGTTGGCGAGGGTGTGTAGACCATGCTTCTATAACCTTAGGTAGACCAGGGAAATCCTTAAGAAGATGGCTACCCTTACAAAGCCTGCAAGGGTACTTAGGCTTACGGGTTGTTTGGGAGATCTTGACATCATCAACACTCCCAGCACGATTAATAGTAACTGGTTGTTTTCCAACATGTTTGACAGTGGTTGGAAGTTTGGATCCTTGCTTAATTTTCTTCTTCTTAATCTTTCTTTTCTTCTTCTTCTTATTCACCGGGTTACTAGCTTCGGAACTTTCACTCGACGAAGAAGATGAAATGGAAGGAGATCTTGCAAGCGAAGAAGGCGAAGAAGAAATTACTGGTGAAGAAGGTGAAAGATCAACATGAGGTTGATTCTCTTGAGGGGAAGTGCTTGTGACTGAAGTACCAACTGCATTCGGGATTACCTAAGTGGAAAATAACCACACTGGCAATCCAATAGTGAGACCTGGAAGGCTCAAAGTACCGATGTGAGGAGGACCAATGTTTCCATAAGAAGGAAAAACAAAAGGTTCCCCTGGAGCAAAGGTTCCTTCATTGGTCATTTCAGGAACTGACGCCAAAAATCCAATCTAGAGTCCTCCAAGGAAAACAAACAACACACGCTAACAATCTAGTAAGCAAGCAAGCAAACAAAACCTTCTCACAATGAACGCACTAGTTGGTTATGAAATCCAACGTTGCGGGAACAATGTAAGAAAGGGTTGAGATAGAGCAGGTGGAAAAGTTACGTTGACGGCCTGCTTAGTGGACTTACACCCTGGTGCAAGCTCCCACACATAATCGTGGGTATAACCTCCAAGGAGCCCGAGTGAGTTTGGCCAACGTCGATTCCAGGTACCGTGAAGACATGCCCCTCCATAGTCACCTCGAGTAAAGAACCTAGAAATATAGGCCACTAAGGTTACCACCAACAACAATAAAGCCTGGGGGGACAGTTGACAGTCCGATTCACATGCAAGGGTAGGGTATCTAGCCTGAAATCAACTCAAAAGGCTTCCACTCATCCTTGTGGGTATACCTCCGAGTGATCCCTGTAATACGTGCAATCTCTACACTGATATCAACAAAGCAGGGTGAGTAACTCTACCAATATCAATGCAACCTAGTGTTTGAACCTTGTGTGAGAAGGGCTTCCCAGGACAAGATGTTGCAAATGGAATTTAACACTTCCTAACACAAGATGCTATTGTGTGTTTTGTGCTTTTGGACGGTGTATCTCTCTTCCTACTCCAAAGTGCTAGCCTAGCTAAATGTTGGTGTAATAGAGCCCTAGAAAATAGTTATTAGATAAATTTTATGATTACGCAGTGTTATTAAGAGCTGTTGTTTACTCAAAGGAAGATGGTGTGGACAATATGGTGTTTTGACCGACTCGAAAATTATGCAAAGATATAAAAATGCAATCTTTTCATTTCGATGAAATCTATGCTACGAGAAGGAGAAAACATTTATCATTCCCATATGTATGATGTCCGGAAATATATTAAACTCATCAATATCAAGATTCTCAAGAAATGAGAAAAAAGGTATTGAACACCAATGCATGATTCATGGCCCCTCCCGGCCACGAGGGGGAAATTTTTTCATAATTTAAGATCAAAAAATGCCAAGAATCATGAAATTTCGCTACTTCAAATGCAAGGATGCCCCCAATCTAATATAAAGCAAGAAATTAAATCCAAACTAAAAGTTCTCTTTTAAAGCAAACTATTCAGAAGAAATCTGATCTTTCCCTAAACAATTCTAAAGAAAACACATGCTTTGTAATTGAAAGACACTCAAAGCAAGAGACTAATCCTTCAAAACCAAACAAAGCAAAGATGGCTAAAAGAAACTCAAAGAATGTCAAGAAGACTGTAAACAGATTAATATAGGCTCCAAAAGTTCAATCCAACTGTTCAAAGCAAAACTGGGCATCAAAAATGACAAGACCTAATCCAAAAATTTTCACAAACAAGTTTGCAGCCTAGCAATAGAGTGCAGTGTGAGAATTAGGTATTCTCCCAGGCTAGACATTGGTAGGTTGTGAGAATTTCACACATAATTGAACAGTAGGATGCGATCATCAATGATGCTCGCGGGCCACTAAAGGGTACAGTGCGAGAATGCCTGTAAACAAGAAAAAAATTGAAAAAGGGCTAAATTTGAGTGAACTTTCAGATCCAGAAAGTCTGGATGGATATCCCACAGACTCAAAGACCAGAAAACAAGAAATCAAAGAGAAAAAAATCCATGGACTCCAGGTGAAGACCTGAAGTGAATCATAGTCATCAATCTGTGGGAGACACGCGTCAATAGATCGCGAGCTTCGAATAAAATCATTTTGGGGGAAAGTGAAAGTTGAGAGTTGAGATATCCGATGTCCGAAGTCTCGAAGCAGGATAGGGCCATCGATTTGAGGAGGACACATGGAAGGAGATCAACCATTGTAGAGAAAGTAGGGTTTGAGAGTTGAAAACTCTGAAATCCAAATTGGCAAAGCCAATCACGACCATTGATTTGAAAGGGGCACACGTCAACAGATCGCGGACACCTAGGAAGGCATGATCCGAACTAAATAAATGAAAGGAGGCAGATATGAACCGTTGATCAAGAGGCTCCACCGGAGATAGCGAGATCAATGATCACGTAGGATTATAGGGATAGAAAGTGCTCAGACTTTAAAAATTTGAGAGTGGGCTGCAATAAAAACCATGGTATTGCAAAAGGGACGCATGTCAATTGGTAGTGAATTGCAGGGATAAAAGTAGGTTGATCCCAAAACACTCTTGTTCACACCCAAAATAATGTTTTTACGCAAGGACATAGCCCAAGGTAACATATGGGAAAAGGGATAATAGAAGAAGAGCTAACGCCTGAACCCTGAAAGTGCAACAGCATGAAGGGAGAGGTTGTGGGTGCCATAGAACCTACACCAAAATATTGAAAGGGCCTATGGTTAATTACAAGTGAGATCAATAAGGTTTTAGAGAGACAATTCGGCTTTGAGAATCGACTATCCTTGACCGGGAGGTTGAGCAACCCCGAGGAGAGAAGGGGGTTCTACATCACATGATCACCTGAATCTTCGCTAGGATTTCCTTCAAACTTAGCGATGTTTGAGGGAAACTTAGTCAGCATGGGGGGACAACATGGATCAAGACAAATCAATTCGTTGAAAATTATTGACAAGTCTGGCAAATGCATAGTTTCCAGAAAAGGCAGTCTTGGTTCTGGATGATTCACAAGAAAAGAGGGACCTGGATTTTGGTTGGCACCAGGTTTCCAGGAAAATTTTGATTGTTGGTCAGGGTTTTGGTAGAGACCACGGTGGCCCTGTCTAGCAAAAGGGAATTGCGTGATGTTGCACCGTTGGATGATTCCCGAAGTTAGATAACATGGCTTATGCAGGGATTTCTCTCTGTAGAGTGTTCTAAGGAATTTGGTTGGGGATGCCCCTAGCCAACCCTCCTAGCATAGGTATTGAACCTTGATCGAGTTTCCAATGAGTGTGGGAGGGGTTGCCCCCAATCGGTATCCCCTGTGAGGGAAATGAACCCTGCCAAGGATTCCCAAGAACTTGTCAGGAGTAAAATCCTGTCATCACTCCCTACAAAGGAATGAAACCTTGCATAGAATTTTGTTGACAAAAGATGGGGTTTCCCCCAGTTGAGAAAGAAAACAATGTAAAATCATTATTTCCAAACACATCGAACAAAGAAAACAACATGGATCCCACCAGAGTCGTGTAGGATTGAGATCCATGGCTCCCTCCACTAAACAAACTATAGTTGGTATTAAGCCTGATCGGCTGCTAAAAATTTCCTCCAAGTGAAGGGGATGGAGAAGGGATATGCCCTCCACCATAAGGAATGGCATTGAACGGGGCAGTGGTGCCTATGGCGGGTCCTTGCAAGGGAGCATTAGAGCTCCATACCCCCATACCAACAGTCTGTAGAGTAGAGTATGTTAGAACTGAAATGGAATCAAAACCCGACATCCCATATGAAAAGGGAGCGCCAGGTGCATTCTGGATGGAGGGAACAATGGTTAAAGTCATCGAATGGTTTGTGCCACTGCCCAAAGTAGTGGGTGTTTGGATAGCCATAGTCTTGGCAGGCAGAGGTGGAGGAGGAGGTACAACGCCCCCTCCTACGGCAGCTAAGATGGAACTATGATGACTCCATGATGAAGTAGCTCTGGTTACTTCCATCACCGAACACTGAACGAACTTTTGTTCATGTGAAGTCACCTCGGGAGAGACTATTCGAATTAGAAGCAGCGTCAATAAGTCAGTGATCGGAGGATTTTTTTGCTTGAAACCTTCAGTCTTGAGGTCATAAACAATGGATTCCTCCAGTGCAGTAAATTATTCTCTTAGAGATGGCTTGGGTACAGTTTTGTATGTCTCAGTAGCTTAGAATGGGTCTTCTTGATCTATCTTGCGCCTCTACGATGGCGGAGGTGGCTCCAAAATAACCGACGACAAACCCTGAAGCCTACATGAACGACGGAGTTGTTGATCTTCCACCCTGTAAAATTATCAATTGACACTGTAAGGTTCAGCTAGCGTGAAACAAAGAGAACACATTAAAAATTTCCTAATGGAAAATCAAGCAAACAACTGACTAATAGAAAGAATAGTTATGCCAATTGAAACTAGAGCAACTTATCGGTGCAAGTGTAACTCAAACATGGAAACACCCTCTGTGTATACTCTACAAAGAGATATTTGACATCTACCCTGGGTATCGTGGTATACCCCCGCAGTCACCCGTGTAAGTCCCTAAAAACATGCAACTATGTTTCTAGCTCGCAATTAGTCACTAGGTAGGTATAATCAATAGTCGGTCTTATCTTAATGAGTAGGATAACAAAATCCAAATCCCTTTAAGGGTACTGAAGGAAAATGGTCTGGAAGACAACTGAGGATATTGAACAGATTTGAGGTCCACGAGGCTCCTTAGTCAAATTCAATTAGTGTAATTCCAAAGAACGACCCTTAATATACAATCCCCAGTGCGCTTGGTCTGGCTTTGGAGGGGTTATCTCCTCTACATTTCCTTACGCAACCTCATGTTTAGCCCACGTTTAGGGGGGTCACGACTAACTCTTATGATATTGGAATTCTGACACTCCCTATCACAGACTCCTATGTTTGTTTAGGAGACCTTGAAGAGTTTCATCTTCAAACCTATTTCAAGGCCCTATAACCTAAACTACTTGGTGAACCCTAAAAACAAAAAGTCTAATTGATTTTAAGTGTTAAGCATTGATTTTAATTGGATTGATTTACTCAAAGGATATGAATGTGAAACTTGTGGTGTTTAGAAGAGACGAAAGAGAAGAAAAACTTTAGAGAATTTATGAAAAAACAAACTAGATACTTCAAATTGAAAGTAAAGGCTTGTAATTATTTGTAAATGCAAACTTCTCAAAATAGTATTTCAAGATCCTATAATGAAAAAATTTCCTAGAATGAGATTTTCGTTTTACGATGCAAACTACTAAAATTTTGGGGAAAAAGAAAGAAAGGAACTTTGAAAAAGAACTCTTTTCTTTTGAAAAAAGACAACCTATGCTACAATTACCAAACTATATGCATAACTGAATGCAATAATTTTTTTATTTTTTTTTGAAATGCTTAGAAAAGAAAAACAGAAGTAAAAGATCTTTTTTGTTTTTCAAAGCATAAACTGGATAAAGAGAAAATAAAACCCAAGACTCATATGGACCCTAAACCACTTCCTAAACACAGGGACTCACAAGAGTCTAGAGGATGATCTAACGCTTATAGGTTGACTCTAAACCTCTAAAGAAAACAAAAGAATATGAAGAAACAACGGGGGTTCTTTACAAAGAGCAAGTTAAATTGAAATTCTGACCCAACCAAAGACCATTGACAGAGACCCTAAAGAGTTCTAGAAGGCTTGAGAAGCACAAAGCTTCTGTCAGGAAAGAGGAAATATCTTTTTAAAAACCTTCTAAAACATAGAGACATGGGTTGTGCACAAGAAGACTGCATATGTACGTGGGTTGTATACTGTGCAAACTCTGTATGTACTTCGGATGAACAAAATTTAGGGCGCATACACCTCTGTAAATTTTCAAAAAGAAAAAAGGCTTGGAAAATTGATTAGGCAGGGAAGGCTGGTAGGAACCTAGAAGGTGACGAGAGACCCTAAACTGAATCAGTAAACCTGAAAAACTCATAAAGAAACTGAAAAAAACAATTTAAACCATAATCTAGCACTAAGACCCTAGAGAGAGTCCCTAGTGGAGTCATCAATTATGCTAGCGGGGAAAATCCCCCTATACTGGGTCTATGTATAGGCAGAGCACTGACTTCTCTTAAAAGACAGTTATGTTCCTAAGCTACGCCAAAACTATCCAAACTAAATGACAAGAGAGAGGAAAGAAGGTCAATAGGTGCACCTTTAGTCCTTGCGGCTGGTGTAGACCTATTTTTGCCTTTGCAACTTCCTATATTGTAGGTCTCCTCCCAAAGATGACCTGCAAAAGCTTTGGAAAACAATGCTACAACACATAAAATCTCTACTTATCACTTTCAATGTTCAGATATAGACATAAATGCATAAATCAATAAAATCATATAGACATAACGTTTTGGGACACAAATGAACTCTTTTATTCAATATTAAGATCAGAAAGATCACAACCTTCGTTGGTAAACGCTTCGCGAACCAGATCTAGGCTCCTCTATCGTGGCTCCAAGTGCATCAATCCCATGTAATATTCTCACAACCAACTTATCATTTGGGAAAGGAGAAAGGGTTGGAGGGGAATGTTGAGGCCAAAAACTCAGAAAAGGATGCAAAACTTGGGCTAAGAAGGCGAAGGGATTTTGCCAGAGTTTTCTTATTCTTTTTCTTGTTGTTGTAAATGAGACCCCAAGACCTCTTTTTATATGACAAAAATATGGTTATTCAGCTTTGGGGCATGATACAATGGGTAAATTGGTTGAGAAACCCTTGACAGCCCATAAACTCCGTCAAATTCCTTGCAATTTTATATTTTTTGCAATTTTTGGAGGTAAACGTGGGCTAACTAGTATGCATCTCAGATATGTACATGGGCTAAATATTATGCAGCATGCATGTGTGTGCGGTCTATCATTTCAACAGGGTGCATACATTTTCCAAAAAATAGCTTTTTAAGAAGAAGCCTCAGTAGTATTTTGGAAAAATATGTAAGTGGAAAGGTCAATGCCATGTATGCATAGGTAAGACATTTTTGGACTATAACAAGGAGAAGAAGAGAATGTATATATGTATGTGATCTACAAGAGAATTGAAGCCAATTATTATGGTGACATGGATGACGAGAATGATATCTTGGAGAAAGTTCTCTAGCCCGTGGAGGAGGAGATGCAGGTTAAAGTGTTGAGGGAGTGGCAGAGGATAGAGTCTATCTAGAGGTAGGATAGGTTAAGGATCAAGAGAGAGGATGCAATTTCCATTAAGCTATTCCTATTTGAGGAAGATGAGGATGTGATGGAAGAAATGGGAGAGTAAGACAAGGGAAACCAACAACAAAGAGAGTGAGAGTTTGTTTTCCATGTTCCCCTTTTGGATTAAAAAGAGTTCGAGCACATGGTTGTGGAGAATAAGAAACATGATGAGATTCATAGTAAGTACACAGGTGATGATCTTATGGAGGAGAAATCCAAGGCCCTGGAAATTCTTAGTGTTTAGTGATAAGGCATGATGACAGAGCTTATGGATCATGGGTTATTTTTCCAAATGTGTTTCTTAAATTTTATTAAATATACAATATGGATCTAAGGTCATTCTTGAGGCTGACACAGTGTTATAATTAAGACATCCATTAGGGTCCTTTATTGTTGAACAAGGAAAAGGGGCACTGAGAAGCTCCAATCATAGAGCTTGGTAGTCTTAATTATGCCAAAGTAGGGACCAAGCTAACGAACTTGGAAGGGAACTAAGTTGATGTGCCCAGTTCCATCGAAAAGGGCCCCAGTTATAGATTCTTTGGGGCTATGAAATCCCTCCCCATCCTCAAAAATTTATTCAATAAGCCCCCTCAAGGTGAAAAATAGGAGGTGCAGGTATGTGATCTACAAGCGAATTGACGCTAGTTCATATTATGGCTACAGGAATGATGATGGTATCTTGGAGAACATCAAGTAGCCCGTGGCGGAGGAGATGTGAGGAAAATCACTAAGGGAATGGTAGAGGATTGAGTCCATGTGCTAAATTATGAGAGGCACTGAAGAGTGACCAGTGTTTTTTCCTCCACAAAGAAAAACCTCCACAAAATTTAATTGTGGAGGTTTGCATATGTAGTTTGTGAATTAAATTGTTTTTCTTCTGGTTGTTGTTGCTACTACTACACTTGACATATCTAATTCACATAAAATCATTTTTAGGTGCATATATATAGATAAAACGAATTTAAAATATAAAACAGAAACATGTGTAACTAATTTTTGTTTATCAAAAAGTGAAATTAGTTTTTGTTTGCAAAAAAAAAGTGAGAAAGTAACCAGTGTTATTAAAAAAAACATACACACCACTTTTGGAGCTCCCTATCAAACATAAGGCACCGAACAAAGGTTTGTTAAATATAACACGTTGGTGCATCATTGTTAGTCTAGCACCGATATTTATAGTGGTGTGTTGTGATACATAGTGCATCGATTAAGGGTTGTTATACAAAATTACCCATGATGCCATTTCACATATTAAATATGTAACTCGGGGCAATTGGTTCTAAAGAACGAATCATTGTAGTAGACTTTGTTAATGTTAAACCAAGCGGTGCACCTGGTTATATTAAACACACCGACTCTCCATGTTATTTCGAGCATCGAATGCTTTTAACCGGTGCGTTGTATTTTCTTGGTGCGCCATTAATGGGCGCATTTTAAAAGATGCACCACAATGATAATTTTTAAAATATCTTTACTTGTGCAACTCACTTAACCACACTAGTGTGTTTCATTGAACGTAACACAACGAATCTCCATTTTAGCTTTGTATGTGTTGATACTGGTGTGTTTGTCTTATAATGCACCAGTAACGAGGCATCCCATAAAATAAATAGATATGGTAAATTATTATGTATTTTGCTCGTTGTGTTGTAGTACACATCACCGATGCATTTTATTTATTTGCTGCATTTTATTTGATTAATAGAACACACCTCAATTGGTGCACCTCCTAGCATCTTATAGGTGCTTACCATAAGACGCATTGCACTGAGAATTTGTGAAAATTCATCTTGGTGAAGTGCTCTTTACATTACTAGTGTGTTGTTTGGATCTAGTTGCACCAACAAGTGAAATTGTTTTATATAACCTTAAGTGGTGTGTTGTGTTAATAAAATGAATTGGTGCTACCATGTTATTGGAGCACCGACATCTTGTTTAATGGTGCTTTCTATTGTTGAGAGTACTATTCACGGGGCATCCACTGAAACGCCCCAATGCCCCAGTGCGTTTGGTTAACATAAACGCACTGTCGACCCAATTTTTATGAATTCTTTTCACAACGACGCACTTGTGTTGACTGACATTGCGTATGTTCTATAGTTTCCAGAGAACCAACATGATGTTTAGTGGTGTATCCTATAGTATAACGTACCAGTGTAGTTTGTGTCAGTGTGGGCACCGCTCCCTTATATTGATTCATTGCAAATTAAGTGGTGTGATTGGTTACTAGGAATGCACTAGTGCTACCATTTTATTGAAGCACCACAGTTTTGTTTAATGATGAGTTGTGAATCATAGAGCACCGGACATGGGGCATCAAGGGAAATGACCTGTAATGCCAAATCAGTTAATATTTGTTTTGATGTGATTCAGTTAATGGCACTGGTGCATTTATTTAAAATGGTGACATTGCTCAATTATATTTCATGTGTCATTTTTTAACGGTGCACTTGGTTAAATAGAATGTGTGGTTGCTTTTGAGTTTGAAAAGAACTAACATGTTATTTACCATGCATTATTTGGGTTGTTTAAGTAGAAGCACTGCTTAATGTAAAACTTGGATGCACTGGAGGTAGTGCTTACCATGAATTTAGCATAGGACACACCACACCAGGGTGAGCCAAATAGAAATGACGCACCGCATGGATTTGAAAAAAAAAAGTGAAAAAAGTCCCAAATTTCAAGATAAATTCAAATTTTAAATTCATGAAAATCGAAATGGGAAGGTAATAAACAAATTACCTGGACTCTTATATCTCGAGGATGCATGGTTCCACCATTGAGGGGAAATGAATATTTATGGTGATTTCCAAACATTGGAAATGACTAGAATATCGACCGATGGAGCTATCCAAATCATTGAGGAGCATCAGAAACAGGGCATTCGTGAAAATAGAGTAAGCATGGGTGCTTTCTTGAGATATTAGAAGCACTAGACGAGGTGTCACAATAAAAATCAGCTTGGTAATTTCTTTTTATTTACCCATACCACGGTGCACCACATGACATTATGTATGCACTTTTATGTAAGATTCAATTGTACCAGTGCTCTTTGATCGATGGTTTTTATTTTTTATAACTTATGGCAGTGTGTTTGAGCATATATGCATCGATGCCTTATGTTTTAGTTATGAACCTGGGTGGATGTACCATATAGGTTCCCTAAACAAAATTGTTTGCAAAAAAACTAATGACCATTCGTGTTTGCTAACAACCTCCTCTATGAACAGTGACAATGCATTTGAAAATTTTAGCACCGGTGTAGTATGTTTATATGTGCACTGGTGCATATATTCCTGAAAGACACACCAAAAAACAAACCTTTGGTCGCCCACCTCCACTAACAGCCTCCACTATAAATTGCTAAGGGATCATTTTTTCAAGGAGGTTCAGTAAAAACCTCAGTAAGAAGGTGTTCTCCTTGTAGTGATTTGTATTTCCTTGCAAAATAGTGTGTATCACAACTCTTTGTAGTTTTTACACATCATTGTAAACTTTCATTCACCAAGTGAAATATTTTCTTCTTCACAACATAGTTTGTATCGCACGTCAACTCTTTTTAGTCATGACACATTGCATCATGGTAAACTTTTATTCATCGTGATAAAGGGAAAATAACAAGTGAATTATTTTCTTCTTTTTCAAAGGAAAACTTTCCTTCATCACATTTGGAATGTTTCCTTGATTTCAATGTATCTCACTCAAAATATCTTTGTTTGTGAAACATTGTATTGCACTCAAATGTTTTTTGGTCATGACACACCTTATCCCACTCAAAACAAAATTGTCATGGCACATTGTATCACACTGAAATCTATTTTTATTATGACACATCACATCACATAAAACTTCATTTTTGTGCAGTACATTGCACTTCTTCAAAGTTTCCTTCACCACAGCAAACCGTTTATTTCGTTTAACCCAAGTTTCTTTAAGTATGCTACAAAAAGGACAAAATGATTTTAAAATAACACATCATACAAAGGTGCATTAACGTTTTTTTGTGCAATACACTCCAAACAAGGTGTTTTTGGTTTGCATCATTCCAATGTATTAAGGGGAGAACAAAAGCACCAAATATCCCTTTCGGAGCGATACACATGACATATTGCACTAGTTTTAAAGAAGGATGTGACATATCACACCAAATTTAAATAAGGGTGCAACACAGGGTGTTTCACACATAAAGTGTAAAGTGATGTGATATGGCATATTTCTCCACACTAGCATTGAGAGGATGAATATGCATAAGTGCATGTGGATGATCAAAAGTGTAGTAAATGGCAAGCATATGGGGTGTCAGCCTTGGAATATCAAACACACTTGTCACATGGACTTCAAAGTTGTACCGCTTAGTTTTGTCATCTAACCATGCCATAAAGTCTATCCATGGGATTCTTTAATATTCAAACTTCAGCTACATATATACAAAGTTGTAGAAGGAGCTTCAACCATAGTCAACCTACAATCAACCATAATTAACCCTTATGATATATACTTGACCAAATTCAACCATCATGTTCAACCTTAGTCACTTTTAGTTAACAATAATTGATCTTGGACACATTCAAACATGCTTAACCGAAGTTAAACACTATCAACCACAATCAACCAAAGATAACCATACTCAATCTACAATCTACCATGGTTACCCATTAAGAGTTATAATGAATGAAAATCAATTATTTCCAATAATCATTAACCATCATCAACCTTATTAGCATGATCTACTATAGTCAACAATATTCTACCATCGTCAACCATCATCAACCATAATCAAACATGGTCAACCATAGTCAACCATTGATAAGAAAAGTCAACATATAATTAACCATAGTTAACCATTATTATCTGTTAGGATATTTAGACACTTAGGAGTCAGTAAGATTCACTTGGTCTATTGTGTTGTTAGGTAAAAGTGTGTTTTCCAGTTTGTTTCTTTATTATACATTAGTATGAATTTGTAGTTAGGAAATCCGACGGTCATGATATGTTCCCGACATAGAGTGATACGACGGTTCATACTCTCCTCGATCTTAATGGCCATTGATCTGTGGCTTAACACCCGATTGGTCCATGATCTCTATTTAAAGAGCATGGAGGGTCATTTTCCGATGATCAATTGTGAGAAACTCTCTTGTAAAATCTCTCTGTAATCTTTTTCTTTGCATTAATACACTGCTCCAAGTGGCCGCGTTGGCTAGGGCCGTGGATGTTTCCTCGTAGGGGTTTTAACACGTGAAAAAATCAGTGTGTTGATCTTTTATCTGGTTATGTGAGTGGTTATTGAAGGTGTTCATCCTCTGTTGGAATACCTGTGTTGTCCAACATGGTATCAGAGTCTATTTGAAGACACGCTCCTGTTGAAGATCGAGATCATGAAGCCGAGTTACCTCATCTCCACTTTCTATCATTTTCGTACATTTCTAGGTTAAGAAGACTGTTTCATTGCATCCAGAGCGCTCATTTCAGTCATTAACACTTTTCATTTCACTCGAAAAGGTTTACATTTTCCCAAGATACGACCATTACAGTCAGATCCTAAGGTATAAAGCTTGAATACGCATTTTTTTAAATTTTTGCAGAGTAGCATTTTGGTTTTATTTCGGTTTTGTTTTATTTTTTTCCAGGTTGCTACTCTTTTAGATATACATATGATATTTTCCCTGGGCCCTATGCGATCTCAGAAAATCAAAAATAGATAGGAAAAGGTGCATCTTCCAGGTAAGCTAACTGAGATCTAACCCTTATTGTCATCGAGAAGCGAAATTTTTTTCTTGTGTGAAAAGAGTTTTTTTTTAGCATGCTCTCCAAGGCCATCTTCAACAACAACAACAACCCTAATCCTCCTTCTCAACATTACAATATGTTTTGCTAGATCATTTGGTTAAAAGTTGTCTTATTAAGTAAGAGGTCTTGAGTTCAAGTCTCTCTTTTGTTACCTTTTTTGAAAAAGTTCATGCTAAAATTGTAAAGTGTATTTCACTTCAAGTATAAAAGTGAATCACTATAAGTAGTTTTAATATTTTGTTTTAGAGTTATTTATTTTAAATACAATTTTTCTATTATAAAGTAACTTCATTGTAAAAGTGATCCCCACTTCTCTTTATAAAAGTGGGTCACTTCATAAAGAAACTTACACAATCACGTGGCCATTTGGTTATCGATTGTGCCTTTTTAAAAAAGGGCATAACTCTAACATCGGAAGTCTGTTTTCAGTGTCGTTTTATTTAAAACCGCATAACTTTTCGAGCTCTTTCCATCCAGATCATTAGTTTTAGTTTTTAAATCCACATTATCTGCATATTTAATATGGATTCTACAAGTACTTTCTTGCTTACCAACAACAACTATTTCCAATGGAAATATCATATGGAAGATTTATTAAGAAGTAAAGGCTTGTACTGGATTACCTTGGGAAAGGAAAAATCACCCACTAATGATGATAAGAAAGCCAAGTGGGATAATAGGAATGACGAAACATGTGGAATAATCGTAATTTCCATCTCTCCTGATTTAAGGTACCACCTTCAAGATATTGATGACCCCAAAGAAGCTTGGAACACGATTGAATCTGTGTTTGGTAAACTCAATATTATTCAAGCACAACAATTAGAAAATCAAATACTGACCTTGAGTCCAAATGATTTTTCTTTCCTTGGAGATTATCTATCTAGGTTTAAAACACTCAGAATTTTTTAGAGTTTAAACGGTAGAGATTATGTTAGAGTTTTTTGCCCTAGAAGGCAACCCTCTTTTATGAGGGAAATGTATTGCGGCTATGGATGATGGTGAATATTGTATTCTGAGAGAGGAGACTGTGAGAGAAAGAAGAGGAAGTTAC
>JZKD02S1950934.1:340280-400402 GCA_000966675.3 Picea glauca
CTTACTGATGAGGGCTTGATTTCGGATATCATCATTTATGATTGTAATTACTCTCCTTGTGTCCTCTTGGATGAAGGCATCCTAGAGTTCCTCAAACATAGGCATGTGGCTCAGCCATAAAAACTCTACACAAATGATGCATAATTATTTGAGGACCTATTCAGTGCGATAGAGACCAATTCCTCATTCTCAACTTTCATTCTAATGGTCATAAGCTTATCTTTGATTTGGGTAATCTTCATCAAGTAACTAGTTACTATATTTGTGTTTCTCATGTGTGTATGAGTGAGTTTATTCTTTAGTAGAAATTTTTGGGATGCATTCCCACTCTGGTACAGAGTGATCAATAATGCATATTTATCATCAATCAAATTACCCATGATGTGAGGGATCCAATGGTCCTTCATTGAGTCCATAAGGATTCTCTTCTGTTTTGGGAAAATTATTTTTATGTGGATAAAAAAGTAGCATAAGTTAGATCAACAACAATGGAATCTAAAATCTCCCAAAGATCCATCTCCTCCATCAACATTTGTAGTCAATTCTTCCAAGATGCAAAGTTAGAAGCATTGTCTAGACAATGTCACTCACTAAGTCTAAGAGTAGTCATTCTGCAAACTTAGAACACACTTCAAGAAATAGATCAACCAATGAAATGAAACATCCCTCTTGGACATAAGTCACACTTCAATCTATAGAGTAGCTTGAGCATCATACCCTTAACCCTTTGTAGGCCCCAGTGATAATCTCTAGCGCATATTACTCCAATATATGACATTGTTTGGACATAGCACCCATTGAAATCATTCAACAAATCCCTCTCATAAGTTGTATCCCATTCCAGACACAGAGATATAGAATATTATATGCATAATTCTCACACCACGTTGTAATTTTACATCAACATGATACATGTATCTACACTTAAAGAATTTGTGCTACAATTACAACAAAAAGACTAAATGCTAATCAAAGCTTCATATATGCATAAGCAACAATGTTGAATGGAAAACTCATAAGTGCAAACACCTGATATCAAGGGATGATATTGGCCTTGAAAATAGTTGAATTGTTTTTACACAAACAACAACATGAATATAGTGTACAACAAACATATATTTCAAACAATAAGCTATGTATTCTCATTCATACATTAGAAAAATACAATAATATCCTCAAAGGACTATAATAGATTCTCACAAGCCTCAGACACACTCTCATACTCCACACATGCAAGAATGAAAAATCCTAACTAGTGCCCCAGCCTCACCCTAATCAAACTTTAAAAGAAGGAAGGGTGGCTACAAAATCACCTACTAATAATATCCTCAAAGGTGGTGTCCCACATCCCAAGGTATCTCTCCTAGTGGAGCATCCTATGTTGGCTTAAAATAACTCTTACATGTTCTTCTAGGAAAGGAAATCACCATATTTGTGTCATATCTATGAAAGAGGATGCTATCACAAAGATGACATTACTATGCAAGAGGAATTTGTTATAAATATCATAGTTGTAAGGAATTTTTCATAGGAGTGCAAGGGACTCTCTCCCATGTAGCACACCCATATTGCAAGGAATCTCTTGCAACACTCATGCACCCTCTTTTAGTAGTGTGCCATATTCCTAAGAGAATAACTCAAAACAGCCAAAAACTAACAAACATCACATACAAACCTGTTGAGGAAAAGATATGAAATGATCTTACTCAAGCATTTTAAGATTATGCTTGGCTAAATAAAAATAGATCGGAATCTCACCCTATGTTTATATCCAACAAAAATAATATCCTAACTCACAAGTATTATTTACAAGTGCTTAGGCTAGTCTTTTATCAATGAAAAGCTTGCTGGAAATTTACCTTTTATGCAATTTTCTGAATATAACAGTTGTTGAAATAAGTGTAAAGACAGAAGTAAAGACACCAAGATGATAATAATGATAGATGAGACATAAAGAAATCCTTTATTCCATTCCAATTCACCAAAGAGTATTTCTTTTACCAAATGTCGTGCAGAAATCTAGGACCAAAGTCAAACTTAGACATCCCTGATGGAACATACAAAAGGACCTCCAATAGAAAATTAAAAAACTAAACTCTAAAAGTTGGATCATCTTGCCACAGATTGCTTCCCACTCGACTCTGCACAATAACCTTTGTCAGTCATCAAAAATAATTCACAAACAGGCAAGTCTACACAGACTATCAAATATAGATCAACACCTCTGAAAAAAAAGTGTTTGAATGATGTAACTCAGCCTCGAATCTTGTTTTCTACAATAAGACCATGTTATCATAAAAATAATTAGGCTTGTGATAAATTAAGGAATGAATGATAACTGAACTATCTCAGCATAAACTCAAAGATAAAACCTTAGTATGCTTCTCCTTCTATCCTCCCCTTGTTCCTCCATTTCTTTTTTCTTTTAAACAAATTAGAATTAATTAAAGTAGTTGAACCAACTCATTAGTTAAGTTAATTAAAATACTCAACCAACTTTTAGTTAGGGAGAAAAGTAATAATCATAATAAGGGTTATAAATAAATAATAACTAGTAGGTGGGACCCCTTGTGACTCCCTTTAGCTCATAACAATCATAACATAACTAGTTAGTTAATCAAAACACACCGCCTTGTGACTCCCATCAACATATTCACATTTGATAATTTAGCTCATGATATTTGAAATTATTTTCAAAAAATATTACTCATATATCCAAAAATAAAACATGTTGTCCAAAAATTCCTGAAGTCAATTGTCATCAACAACAGATAAAATAAAAACTCAAAAGCCATATTTCCCACTCTACGATGTAATCTTTCCCTGATTGTTGTTGTCACCCTTAGATTTTCCTGAATTTGCCTTTGGTTGCGCTAAGCCTTTAGGCCTAATCTCATTGATCACGTGAGAACAGTCGTCCCTCAAATACATCTGGGAAGACATAGATTTGTCAGAGCCATTGGAGGGCCTCATTTTTCAATCTCTTGCTAGCATGGTGGGCCTCAATTTTCAATCTCTTGCTAGCATGGGAGGATTGCACTGGCGAGTGGTCAGGGGCCACTTGGACAATTTGGTTGTTAGGTGGAGGAGAAAGCAAAGACAAATTGGGTCAGTCACGATGTTGGGAGACTCTCATGTGGACAATCTCTTGCCATCCTTCATTTTTGGGAACCTCATGTTGCAATGAGACATGAGGGGGAAAAGGAATATTGAGGGCTTGTGGAACTTGGAAGGGAGGCCTTTCAGGCCTAGGTTGGACCACTCCTTGCCCAATCCAATTGAAAAATATGGCCTAAAACAACTGGCCTAACTCTTGTGAGTCAGTGTCAAAATGTATGGAGAACCTTGGCCTTCTTGATCCTCTATTCCAATAATCTCTCCCTCTGTTGCATCTGCCATGGATACCTCAGCTGAAAAAACTCATTCATGCATGCATGATTGATTAGTAAATAGTCTTCTAAATAACCATACATGAAAAATATTTTAAAATATGAAATAGATTTTGGCTCAGCAATGTATCAGACTCATGCAATCCAATCCATACCAATTGTTAAATTGTTTTTCAATGAGCAAGGGGTGAACAACGGGTTATGGGATATGCGAGGGGTTTGTATTGAGCGAAACATGATATAATGAGGGGAAAAATAACACGGTTACTGCTCAACAACAACAACAATCAGTTGTAATGCAAACCAAAGGAACCATTCATTGTAATCCAACCAAGACAATGTAACTTCAAACTGCTTCAATGCAAAATTCTCCTTGACTGTAATCAATTTTAGAACAGGGAGTGAAAAAGGAATGTGGGAAGGCGAAGGGGTTGTAATTATCTAAAAGCAAAATAATGGTGGGGAATGAGAGCAGAATTTGTTCATAAAATTAATTAAGTAATCCATATAATCATTCTGTAAAATGAAATACACCAACCAAATGACCATTGTGACCCAATAAAAATGACTGTGTATTAACTAGTTCAATGTTCATAATCATATATTTAACACAGTTCCATCAAAAAGACAGTATGCATTCCACAACAATTTGTAAGGTAATTATGTTCCTCTTATTTATCCAATTAACATCTTATAACAATTCTCAAATGTCTAACAGTAACCATTTCCACTCTGTTCATCATCAAAATCAACCATTGCCCCCACATTACTTAAATCATCAAATACACTCAAAAGTCATGTTTCAAAATTACAATGAAGTTATACTGTCACTGCACTCGTGCATGTCATTGTTAAAATCCATGACATTCGTTAAACCTACATAATGGACAGCCAACTCAATAATTCATATTTAAATTGCAAAAACTTTGACTCGACATTTAAACAGACAGACAATAATCACCACTCCAACTCACGCTACATTGTAGAAAACACAAAACAATTCAATCAACACAAGTGTAATTCTGTGACTGTACAAGCCCAATTCTATTTGACTCTAAATAATCAAAATGTTGGGCTATCCATCCAATTCAATGAGGCATCAACAACAGACCCAATTTTAGAACATTGAACAAAATGCAACAAGCCATGTTCAAAAACTCTGTGATTATCTCTGGGGGCATAACCAAAAAAATCTGTAGCATACACAGTGGATAACCACAGCATAATTACCACAATGTGACATTCCCTTTTGAAAATTTTAAAACACACAGTCACAGTATCATTAACTCAACCTATCTTGTCGAGCTATCAATCCAACACAAGGAGATAGCAACATAATTTCTCAAATCAATCAAACTACAACCAAAACCATACTGAGTAAAACTTGGGCCCATCCTTGATGACGCAATTGAATAACCATACTTATACAGTGAATGGAACTATCATAAACACCCTGATTGCAATGATCATTAGGCCATTAAAAACACATGGTTACTGTAATCATTGGCTTGTGCTATAGGAATGCCACTCATATCAATGCATCAAGTATGAAGTGTCATTGTGCATTAATAAATTTTAAACAATGGTGGGTCATCCATTCAATAAACACAAGGAGGCAACAACTGTGTATTTTATTTAACAATTCATTCTAATTAACAATGTTGGGCTTATCCATTTCAGTGACCAGATAACAAAACCAACATCACTGTCACATAATCAACAGGCGAGCCAATAATCAATTATGTCGACAAAACACACCCATCCATAACAACCAATAGTAAACTTGACAGACCACAACGGTCTTCTCTAACGACCCTCATACTTGAGGAGTCAAGGGTTTGCTTTGTGGAACATCACAGGGAAAGTTAGATCCGACACCTCTCGATGGTGAAAACCTCCGAGACCAACGGTGCACACACAGAGAACACCACAATGTGCTTTGTGGACAAGGTGATGAATCCCATGATAGGAGAGGCTATGAACAGAGGAGAAAGGCTCCATCTTTTCCTTGTAATGATACTCAACACACGTAGGGTATAACCCTCGTGGCTCTCCAAAAAACCAACTAAAACACTAAGGTGAAAATAGGATCGAGAAGAAGAAAGAAAATCCACTGCGCGACCATTAGTAGTGAAAACAATCCAATGCCCAAGTGAACAATGCGCAGTGACATAAAGCACTTCCAACCATTTAACCCCATAAAATCTAATATTGGGTATGGTGATATAAGGCATGAGGGATATCTTCTAGTCTAGACCAAATGGAACCCTCCACTAAACCGGAAAGGATGACAGAGAGCCTGTATGGATGCTAATAAATAGAACAAACCAATTCACTATAACTTCAAACATTATCACAGAGAAAGCCACCAACAATTAATTTCAGAAAAAACACAATTTCACATAGTTTCCATACTCAAGGAAAGAACAAACCAATACATCTGAGCCAATATCCATTTCATAACTAGAGCAGACTCATGGATGGAAAAAAAATGACATGCATGTAATCAAAACACCTTAAAATGCAAGTTGGTCGAGTAGTTCCTCTCTGCTAGGAAGTTGGAGCATAACCACAGCAACAAATTTGAACAATAGCCCGATTAGGGTGGAGGCCAGTGAAGAAGTAAGGGTGGCATGCAGTAAATGCACGTCGCCTCCATTCACAGTCCATTAATTCCTTAGTACATTCCAGCAAGCTTTCCATTAACACAATTAATCAAACCATGTATCAAAACCATCACCCATTAAAACCGATAGCGCGGCTCATACCAACTTATGCCATAACATAATCACCATCAAATCGCATAACCATTAGTGTCTATCAATTTTTCAAATGCGCCACCCACATCCTATATTTCCAAAATAAACCATATGCATATTAATCATATAACTCAATCAAATCGCATAACCATTAACTTGCTAGCTAGGATTTAACCATAATCATTTTAATCTTTCATGCATGTAGTGTAATATATTTGTAGAGTTAGATCCCCTTTCCTTTTGCATTTGTTATAGTGTTTTTTCCTTTTTGTTACTAAGATGTATTTTGTGCAGGTGTCCCAAGAACAGATAGAAATGGTATCAATGAATATCATAGGTCGTAGTAACATAAAAGAACCAAAACTTCATAAGCCCAATCCATAGCCAATAAAAACAAGATCTCATCAACCATGTAAGCAGTGTCAAACATTAGCACAAACATCAAATATGAACCAAATCTGATCTCCAATCTACAAGGGGGTCCCACCTACTACTATTATTTAGTTTTTATAATAATAGGCCTTAGAAACACTTTGCAGGAAAAACTTTGTTGCGATTTTAATCGTCAATAAACTGGCGACTCCATAGGGAAATTTGTTTTCAACATATTTAAAACTTAGAATTCATGGTTTCGCAGACCAAGAATAGCAGTCAAGAAGATATAACCAAGAAGATTATGCAGCAGGGGGAAGTGAGCAGATTTAATGGAAAGATGACTGAGAATTTGGGAATAATTCATGAAAAGTGTTAAGTATGAGGGGTTTTACCACTGTATGCATAATCATTCAACCGGAATTTTCTCTAGACTTCAAGGAGAAAAAAAAATAGACTTTCTCTTAAAATCTCAACGGATGAAGAAATGGCAAGAAGAAGCGGGAGATAACCAATTCTTTACAAGACAGCAGTGGAAATATATAACAATTTCAAGGGTTCTTCAAAGGAGACATCATAACAGCTGTGTAATATTGATTGTTATTGACTAACAATGCTTTGCAGGAATGTCACTGTGGCAGAATTGATCCAACATCCTATTTTGAACAAATTAACTAAAAGATAATAAGAAACCAAATCATGACAGAAGTAAAATTGCATAAATTAAAACAGCAGCAATAAAAGACAGAAATGAAAAAGCAGTAAGAAAAGTTTTAACTCAGAAAGACGAAGTCAAACTAATGTAACGCAAAAAAAAAAAGAAGCACAAAAATGAAATCAGAGCTAGGCTACTAGTATACAAAAACTCTAGACAGCATTAGAACTTTTCACATTGGTCCCTCGCAATATTTCAAGCGAGGGTTGTTAGCGTTGTAGGAAGATAATTGCTTCTGTAAATCCTTTAAAATGTAAGAGTTAGTGTCCAAGACAAAAGAAATTTGGAAAGGACCCAACACTTGGAATTCTGATGTAATTATCAGACCCTTGACGCACACAATTATATCATTAAGATAGATATGTACACTGACCAATTCATCAAAAGTCGTGTGAATAGGTCTTTTAAAAGTGATACTTGCATCAAGTAAGCCTGAAGGCAAGCATTTATGAGACATAGTACCATAATTAGTGATAAAAGTGGTTTTGTGAACATTTTCCCCTCTTACCTTGATTTTATTGTAACCCATAATTTTGTCAAGTAAGAGCTTCAACTGCAACTCTACAACCTGCTGCAGAATTATTTCTATATTGAAGGGGGGGAAAAGATTTCTCATAATAGCTTGACTAGAGGTGCAAAAACTAAAGCAGGTTCTAATATGATCAGCGGTCTTAGGCACCCAATTTGAAACCCACTCAGAGTGGGCTCAGAAAATGATCCCAGCCTTTACGAAAATTCCCAACTCCCTTTGAATAGTTGTATTAAGTGCAGAGTTAACAAGTCTTTGTTTCTGCCTAGCCGGTTTCATAGTATGATGAATAAGACCTGGATCAAAACCACGAATATCCTCATAAGGCCAAGCAGAAACCTGTTGAAATCCACCAAGTAGCTTGGCAAACTTCATTACTTCTTTATCAGAACATTGGGTACCTATGCTATCGTTCGTTGAAGATTCGAGTGCCCCAATGTTCAAGGAGATAGTTTCTCTGACCTTCTTTTGTAACTCCTCTTCTTCCTGTTTTTATTTATTGCCTACATCACTCGACAAAAACTAACTCTCAACAGGATTCAAGCCCTTAGGAATCTTGATCCGGATTATTTTCGGCACGAAATGAGAGCAGAGATATAATAAATAAATGCACAGAGATATCGCAAATATTCAATAATATAACATAAATGTATCAGAGATGCAACCATAAACACAAATATACAGTAATACATGATTTCTATTAATGAAATAAGTGTACAGAGACTGTAAAAATACAGAGTGAAAGACTCATTAGAATGGTGGCAGCTTATCTCTAAGAAGAGATGTGACGGCTCCTCGTATTCACAAGGAGATGATTACAATGAGGCTCTGAAGGAATTTTTACAATAAACAGGAATTCCAAAAACCCTATACATCCAAAAACCTAACCCTTGGATATGAAGTGCCAAAATTCATGTGGGCCCCGTTTGGGTAAGTTAGTACATCAACTTCTTGGGGTCGTAACTTTTGCATACGATCTCCATTTTAGATGTATGATAGCCCGTTGGAAAGGTATTGTAGAGGAGATTCATTTTGGGGGCTCAATCATGCATTTGACTATCATTGAGAAGCTATATCCTGAAAAACCTTCATTTAGGTCCTCAAAATGGCCCCGGTAGTAAAAAACTGCTAAAAATAGTAAATTGCCAAAATTGTCAGAAAATTGTTTTGAGCTAGTTGGAAAAGGTGGGTGGCCATCGATATCCATATGGATAAAATATTATTTTTTTATATAGATATAATCTCCTCAGGCTTAAGAGTTACATCCTGAATGAAAGCACAAATTCTCTTATTGTTAGGGAGGGCCTGCCAAGATTCTACATTGTCAGGGATATATGGACGATATAGAGATTGAAAAGAACAATAAGGCTTGTGAGGCAAAAGTTGTTGATTAGGAGAATATGCAAAGACAACTAACCAAACATCCATTGAATTCAACTCCCTCTTAACATGAGTGATGTTGAAAGATAGAAGGTTCGAGATAAGCGCCCAAACAGTTTGGGAGTATCGTTCCATCAGCTTGTTTCTAGGAGATCACATTTTATGTATCAAGTTCACAACAAGCTCAGAATCTCCAAAAATTGAAAGGTGACCACAACCAATATTAAGGGAGTTTTCAATGCCTAATAATAAAGCTTCGAACTTAGTGAGATTGTTTGTACAAGAAAACTCTAACCTATAAGACAGACTATGAATTTTTCCTGCAGGGGACACCAAGATAATGCTAGCCCCATTACCTTCATTAGAGCGTGAACCACCAAAGTGCATATGCCACATATCATCATCTAAATCAATTCTTTCCAAAGCAATATTATCTTCTTCAGAAAATACAGAATACACTCCTAGGTCCTCTTCGATATAGTTTACGCTAGATTACGAAGCACTCTCTATGTAAGGTGAAATTCTTCCCTTCCTAAGGACTATAATGTTCTTAGCATTCCGAGGAATGGATAAATGTGTCCCATCGAGTGAGAGGTATCCACCTGTTAAGGCTTTCCAATCTCTCCCCAAGATAATTGAGTAATTTCTTACAGGCATATCAGTTACCTGAATGTTGAGGGTTGTCCTTATTTCAAGATGAGCACATAAAACCAAGGTCACACCCTTAATCTCACCTATGGTTGTTTGTTGTATACTATTATAGGAGAGCATGCTTCTAGAGTTTTCATTTGTACAATACAAGCCTATCTCTTCCATAATAATCTTCGACATCACACTTGGGCCTGAACCACCATCAATGAGGCAAAAATGGGCAATCGTATCCATAATATTTACATAAATATAAAAAGGGGGATTTTTATAGGGTATCTAAAAATATGTACACCTACTTTATTTACAGAAGAATCTTCTTCGTTTACCTCCTCAGAAAGATTGGCTACAACGAAATATTTTCATTCCATGAATTGTTTCAGTTGCATCTATTGTTCAGGGATGACAAACATGTCTAGGAGGGTTGCATCTGCTTTGATGTTGGCCAACTGATTCAATATATTGTATTTGGAAGAGGGGAGAGGGGGAGTGATTCCTTGACTCTTAGGAACCTTAGGAACCTAGAGAGTAGAAGCGGTTGAGGATGAGCTCGGGCTAGAAGAACTATGGGGAGAATCAAATTTTCCCTTGGGAGCATAGGCTTTGTTTCTAGTATTGATGACCATGACATCTTCTGGCTCTTCAAAATCTAGGACAATGATAGTAGCTTCTGGTCTTTTACCAAAGATATTATCTCTGGCACTTTTTTTTACCTCACATGTGGTTTCCTCGTGGTGTTCCTCGCAAAAGTTACACCAACTACAAGGCAGGATAGCTTTAGGCTGAAAATTGTTTTCAACCGAATTTCTAAAGGGGGGTGCAGAAGAGGATGAATCTCCAGGGGTGAGAGGGGAGAAAATTCCCTTCTGCTCATATGTTATCATATGATTGTTCATGTCTAATCGATTCTCCCTGGGGAAGACCAGTTCTTTCAAGTTGTTGTTCATACTTTGAGCACGTATGCAGAGTGGAAATGAGATTATTAATGGATTTTTCCTCAAGCCTATGATGGTGGGGGGGAGGCAATGCATTGTAGTAATGCATGAAAGCAGCTTGGTTCTGAAGGCAGATGAGTTTGGGGATTTTATTGTATAACTTGGTGAAACGCAAGTTGAAATACTTGATGGTCTCACCATCCTTATAGGTGGCGTTATTGTATTCCCTTAACTTCTCGACTGGGATTTTAGATTTCCTATAGGTGGATCAGACCCAATAGATTAACTCCTCCCACGTAGACAGAATCTTAGGAGGAAGGTCAAAGAAGTCAGCCGCAACCTTTCCTTCCAAGGAATTGACAAATAAATACATGCAAGTATGATTGTCATTGGCCCCTATGTTATGACAAGCATTAGAAAACGCCACCAAGTGTTCATTTGTACTAACAATGTTATTTCCTGAAAACCTAGGAAGGTGCTCTTTAAATTTAGGAAGTGGATGAGTAGAAGGTGCTAGGTTAAGAGGAGAGGACACATGCCACAGTGTGGTTGTGGAATCTTCTTTGAACTAAAAAATCCCATACTTTTTAATGACTTTGGTGGGATTTGTGGTAGATTGGACAGGGATATGGTGTCTATATAAGCTACCAATAATTGATGATGATGAGGACTGAGAATATGGAGCACTTCTAGTGCCACCAGAGCCTCTACTAGATGTCATCTTGTAGATGATAGGTGAGGGAAAGAAAGATGAACTGGATGAATCAGACAAGGTTTTCCTTAGAGCACTTTGTTGGGTAGATAACACAACGTTCCTTCTTCCTATTTCAAAAATAGGATTGATTTCAAGTGCCAAGGCTCTTCTTCTTTTAGAAGCACGAGAGTCTAAGGACATGAAAGAAAGGCCAAAACTGAAGAAACAAAAGGGTTACTATTTATTTCTGGGCTATCTACGTCTAGCTTCCAATCATTCTTGAGCACTAATATCTCATTCAATTGCTACCCAAGAATGGTTAAGTTCAGCATGGGTATTGGCAGTGTCTAGAATGGTATTAAATAGATTCAAAGCAATGTTGGTCTGGTCTTGAAGACTGGGCTCAATATTGGGTTGCCTTGCAACAGGCATAGCCATTAAGAAATAAAACAGTCAAGGAATCAATATCAGAAAAATAGTTGTATCGATGAAAATCAAGCATAAAAATTAACCAGAGAAATATCAAAGATATCCCTAGTATGGTCGCCAAATAAATGTTGAAGAAAAGATATGAAATGATCTTACTCGAGCATTTTCAGATTCTAATTGGCTAAAGAAAAATAGATGGGAATCTCACCCTATTTTTATAGCCAACAAAAATAATATCCTAACTCACAAATATTAATTACAAGTGCTTATGCTAGTCTTTTATCAATAAAAAGTCTGCTGGAAATTTACTTTTTATGCAATTTTCTGAATACAACAGTTGTTGAAATAAGTGTAAAGACAGAAGTAAAGACACCAAGATGATAATAAATATAGATGAGACATAAAGCAATCCTTTATTTCATTCCAATTCACCAAAGAGTAGTTCTTTTACAAAATTTCATGCAGAAATTTAGGACCAAAGTCAAACTTAGACATCCCTAATGGAACATACAAAAGGACCTCCGACAGAAAATAAATAAATGAACTCTAAAAGTTGGATCAGCTTGCCACAAATTTATGTCCAAACAACTCTACACAATAGCCTTTCTAAGTCATGAAAACTAATTCACAAACATACAAGTCTACACAGACTACCAAAGACAGATTATCACCTCTGAGAAACAAGTGTCTGAATGATGTAATTCAACCCTGAATCTTGTTGTCTACAATAATACCCTGCTATCATAAAAAGAATTAGGCTTCTGATAAATTAAGGAATGAATGAAAACTGAACTATCTCAGCATAAACTCAAAGAGAAAACCTTAGTATGCTTCTCCTTCTATCCTCCCCTTGTTCCTCCCTTTCCTTTTTCTTTTAAACAAATTAGAATTGGTTGAAGTAGTTAAACCAACTCATTAGTTAAGTTAATTAAAAGAGTCAACCAACTTTTAGTTAGGGGAAAAAGTAATAATCATAATAAGGGTTATAAATAAATAATAAATAGTAGGTGGGACCCCTTGTGACTCCCTTTAGCTCATAACAATCATAACATAACTAGTTAGTTAATAAAACCACACCTCCTTGTGACTCCCATCAACATATTCACATTTGAAAATTTAGCTCATGATATTTGAAATTATTTTTAAAAAATATTACTTATATATCCAAAAATAAAACATGTTGTCCAAAAATTCTTGGGCCTCTGTTCCAGTTACCTCTCCCTCTGTTTCCTCTTCCATGGATACCTTGGCTAAAAAAACTCATTCCTGCATGCATGATTGATTAGAAAATTAGTCTTTTAAATAACCATTCATGAAAACTCTTAAAAAATATGAAATAGATTTTGGCTCAGCAATGTATCAGATTCATGCAATCCAATCCATACCAATTATTAAATTGTTTGTTAATGAACAGGGGGTGAACAAAGGGTTCTAGGATATGCGAGGGGTTTGTATTGAGCGAAACATGATATAATGAGGGGGAAAAGAACACGGTTACTGCTCAACGACAACAACAATAAATTGTAATGCAAACCAAAGGAAACATTCACTGTAATCCAACCAAGACAATGTAACTTCCAACTGCTTCAATGCAGAATTCTCCTTGATTGTAATCAAATTTAGAACGACGACTGAAAAATGAATGTGGGAAGGCAAAGGGGTTGTAATTAGTGAAAAGAGAAATAATGGTGGGGAATGAGCGGGTATTGTTCATAAAATTAATTAATTAATCCATATAATCATTCTATAAAAGGAAATACACCAACCAAATGACCATTGTGGCCCAATAACAATTATTGGGTATTAACTAGTTCATTGTCCATAATCAAATATTTAACACAGTTCCATCAACAAGACAATATGCACTCCAAAACAATCTGTAAGGGGGTTTTGTTCCTCTTATTTATCCAATTAACATCTTATAACAATTCTCAAATGTATAACAGTAGCCATTTCCACTCTGTTCATCATCAAAATCAACCACTAACCCCACATTACTTCAATCATCAAATACACTCAAAAGTAGTGTTTCAAAATTGCAATGAAGTTATACTGTCACTGCAATCGTGCATGTCGTTTTTAAAATGCATGACATTCGTTAAACCTACATAGTGGACAGTCAACTCAATAATCCAAATTTAAATTGCAAAAACTTTGACTCACGCTACATTGTAGAAAACACAAAACAATTCAATCAACACAAGTGTAATTATGCAACTGTACAAGCCCAATTTTCTTTGACTCTAAATAATCAAAATACTGGGCTATCCATCCAATTCAACGAGGCATCAACAACAGGCCCGATTTTACAACATCGAACAAATTGCAACAAGCCATGTTCAAAAACTTTGTGATTATCTTTGGGGGTGTAACCAAAAATATCAGTAGCATACACAATGGATAACCACGCCATAATTACCACAATGTGACATTCCCTTTTGAAAATTTTAAAACACACAGTCACGGTATCATTAAATCAAACTATCATGCCGAGCTATCAATCCAACACAAGGAGATAGCAACAAAATTGCTCAAATCAATCAAACTGCAATCAAAACCATACTGAGTAAAACTCGAGCTCATCCTTGACGACACAATTGAATAACCATACTTATACAGTGAATGGAATTGTCATAAACACCCCAATTGCAATGATCATTAGGCCATTAAAAACACATTACAGTAATCATTGACTCGTGCTATAGTTACGCCACTCATACCAATGCATCAAGACCGAAGTGTCATTGTGCATTAATCAATTTTAAACAATGTTGGGTTATCCATTCAATAAACACAAGGAGGCAACAACTGTGTATTTGATTTAACAATTCATTCTAATTAACCATGTTGGGCTTATCCATCCAATTATAATAGACATTGAAGTGACCAGATAACAAAACCAACATCATTGTCACATAATCAATGGGTGAGCTAGTAATCAATTATGTCGACAATACACACCCATCCATAATGACCAATATTAAACCCCACATGCCACAACGGTCTTCTCTAACGACCCTCAGACTTGAGGAGTCAAGGGTTTTCTTTGTGGACCAACATAGGGAAAGCTAGAGTCGACTCCTCTCAATGGTGAAAACCTCTGAGACCAACGGTGCACACACAAATAACACCACAATGTACTTTGTGGACAAGGTGATGAATCCCGTGACAGGAGAGGTTATGAGCAGAGGAGAAAGGATCCATTTTTTCCTTGTAAACATACTTGACACACGCAGGGTATAACCCTCGTGACTCTCCAGACAACCAACTACAACGCTGAGGTGAAAACAGGGTCGAGAAGAAGTAAGAAAACCCATTTTACGACCATTAGTAGCGAAAACAACCCAATGCCCAAGTGAACAATGCGTAGTGACACAAAGCGCTTCCAACCATTTAACCCCATAAAATCCAAGATTGGGTATGGTGATATAATGTGTGAGGGTTGTCATCTAGTCTAGACCAAATGGAACCCTCCACTAAACTGGCAAGGATGACATAGAGCCTTTATGGTGACTAATACTCAGAACGACCCAATACACTATAACTTCAGACATTATCACAGAGAAAGCCACCAACAATTCATTCCAGAAAAATCACAATTTCACACAGTTTCCATACTCAAGGAAAGAACAAACCAATACATCTGATCTAATATCCATTTCATAACCAGAGCAGATTCATGGATGGAAAAAAAAGACATACTTGTAATCAAAACACCTTAAAACGTGAGTTGGTCAAGCGGTTCCTCTCTGCTAGGAAGTCAGAGCATAACCACAGCAACAAAGTTGAACAATAGTCCGATTAGGGTAGCAGCCAACGAAGGAGTAAGGGTGATGTGCAGTAAATGCATGTCACCTCCATTCACAGTCCATTAATTCCTTAGTACCTGCCAGCAAGATTTCCATTAACACAATTAATCAAACCATGTATCAAAACCATCACCCATTAAAATCGATAGTGCGGCTCATACCAACTTATGCCATAACATAATCATCATCAAATCGCATAACCATTAGCATCTATCACTTTGTCAAATTCGTCATCCACATCCTATCTTTCCAAAATAAACCACATGCATATTAACCATATAACTCAATCAAATCGCATAACCATTAACTTGCTAGCTAGGATTTAACCATAATCATTTTAATCTTTCATGCATGTAGTGTAGTATATTTGCAGAGTTAGATCCCTTTTCCTTTTGCATTTGTTATAGCATTTTTGCCTTTTTGTTACTAAGATGTTTGTTGTGCAGGTGTCCCAATAACAGATAGCAATGGTATCAATGAATAGCATAGGCCGTAGTAACATAAAAGAACCAACACTTCATAAGCCCAATCCATAACCAATAAAAACAAGATCTCATCGACCATGTAAGCAATGGCGAACATCAACACAAACATCAAATATGAACAAGATCTAATATCCAATCTACAAGGGAGTCTCACCTACTACTATTATTTAATTTTTATAATAATAAGCCTTAGCAACACTTTGCAAGAAAAACTTTGTTGCGATTTTAATGGTCAACAAAACCTATAAAATTTTATCTTTAAAGATTATACCTAAGAATATTTTATATTTTATTATTAACATTCTTCTCAAATTCATCAAACATATTACTATTTATTTAAAAATTTCAATGTCATTTTATGGCTTTGTTAAATACCGAGATGAAATTCACCTAACATTATTACCTAGGAAAGTATACCTTCAAAGATGATAATTTAGATGTATATAAGCATATTAGACATGCCATTTTGTGGCTTCTTTAAAATACCAAGATGAGATGTGCTTAGTATTATTTATTAGGGAGGCATACCCTCAAAGATGATAATTTTGATGTAATATAAGCACATCCCAACGAAATTGTATCTAATTCTAGCAATTCACTTTTCTTATTGGAAAAAATTATAATTTTTATTTAGTGTATGCACGCAAAACAACTAGACATGATGTCACTATGAATTAGTTGACATCATACCCAAAGTGGTATAGTTCATGATTGAATTTATTTTTCTTATTGGAAAAAATTATAATTTTTCTTATTGGAAAAAATTACAATTTTGATTTAGTATATGCATGTAAAACAACTAGACATAATGCCACACTATAAATTAGTTGACATCATACCCAAAGTGGTATAGTTCATCATTGAATTTACTTTTCTTATTGGAAAAAAATATAATTTGTATTTAGTGTATGCATTCAAAAGAACTAGACATGATGTCACACTATGAATTAGTTGATATCATACCCAAAGTGGTATAGGACATCGTTGAAATTTTAAGGATGCTTGTACACTTGGGGTGTGATAAGACATCATACCCAAAGTGGTATAGTTCATCATTGAACTTTTAAGGTTGCTTCTACACACTTGGGGTGTGATAAAAAAAAACACATTACCTAATTCTTTGTACCCTCTTTCACATGTAAATCAACTTTAGACGATAAGAGAAATTCATCTCTCATGGGAATACTCGACTTTCACCACTAATAACATAGGAGACTCTTATAAGTGTGGATGTTTTTATACATGAAATTTTTAGATAGGTTTTGTGTAACATATTCACTACGGAATTCCAAAATTTTCGTCTTTTTTCTTCTTTTCTCCGAGGAACATAGTTTCTCGAATCCCTATGGGGCCTGATACAGACCCTGTCATCCTTTATCCGCACTCATATAATCGGCGATTATGGCCACAGGCTTTATCGGAGGGTACTCATCGACTTTCGCAATGCGAGAAATCACGATGCAGGTATTCCTTTGTTCATTTCGAGGTTTCATCCATTGAAATTTCGCTGCTAGCGAATATGAGGAAAACTGACCTTTGGAAGTCTCGGGCACTGAAAAGTCGAAACGCCAAAACCACGTGTGCTAACCCATTTCAGGACTTCGCCTATTGGTATTTCATGATATGTGAGGACAATACATTTACCTCTAGATGTCCCGAGTGCTGAAACACTGAAACATTAATTCTAGTGGCCCTATACTCATTTTCAGAGTTTCATACTTTGGGGTTTCGCAAGTCGGGAGTTCGGGGGATGCGATGACAGGAGATCTCACATCGGGATCTTCCGAGAGCCGAACTCCGAAACATTACCTCTAAACATGCTTCGCTACTTTGTGGTTTCCTCCACTGGGATTTCAGGATATGCGACGACAGGAGGTCTCGCACCTGGGTTTCCCGGGAGCCAAAACTCCGAAAACTCATAACTTACCCACACGCTAGCATTTCGGGATTTCGCAAGTCTAGATTTTGGGACTTGCAAGTACAAGGGGAATATGCCCTTCGGTATTCTGGGTATCGAAATGTCGAAATATCGAGGTTCCTCCGCATGTTATCATTTCAGGTTTTCATATGTTGGGATTTCGGGTCTTGCGCATACAAGGGAATACGCCCTTGAGTATTCCAATTACCAAAATGCCAAAATATAGTAACATACACGCGTATTGTCCTTTTGGGATTTCACCCATTGGGATTTAGGGACTTGTGAGCACAAGGGAATACGCACTTAGGTATTCCGGGCCCCGAAGTGTCGAAATATCCTATCTCATCCAAATCCTAAACTATTTTGGGGTTTCGGTCATCGGGATTTCACAACTTGCAATGACCAAGGTTATTTCCCTTTGATTTCCCGAGTGTTGAAACACCGAAACACTTACTGGAAGCCTCGTGTCCTTATAAATGGACGGTCTAGGTACTCCCACGGACCTTTGGATCTATGGTCTGATTTCTTCGCTACTCACGAAGATAAAAGAAAGAGGTTGAGGAATTTAACGCCCTTGTTTCTTCCTCCAATCTAACGGTTATGACTGACCTCAAATCTTTCTACAGGATCTCGTCCGTTGCTCGATACTTATCCACACACTATCATTTCAGGATTTCCTAAATCGGGGTTTCGAGATTCGCGAGTACAAGAAAACTCGCACCTAGATACTCTGGGTGCCAAAACTCTGAAAATTCTTAATTTACCCCCACGCTAATAATTCAGGATTTCACAAGTCGGGGTTTCGGGACTTGCGAGTGCAAGGGGACTCGCCCTTGGGTACTCCGGGTACCGAAATGTTGAAATGTTGGGATCTAGGAGGACCATTCTCCCTCGTGCCAGAGTTTAAGGCTTAAACTATAACATCCTCCTTCGGATCCTTAGGTTATTTACACCAGGTTTTGAAGACCAGACTGGAAGGTCTTCTTGAAGGTAAGGAAGTGGTCTCTAAAGGGTGCCTTCATGAGGAAATCTATCCAAGGCATCAGGTAGGACAAACACAGGAACAAATCTCCCGAGGGCAGACTTGAAAATTTATATTATTTCATCATATATATATATATAAACATAATCCATACATGGTCTTTCCAATAAAAACATGCAACCATCATTTCTGATCAAAACACCATGCAGACAGTCTTACACTGAAACCATTCATAATTGCACAGACTATGAACACACATGTCAGCATATAAATTTCAAGATACAAGATATAACACTTATCAGAAAAACACCAGGTGATGCAACTGCTAAGAGGAGTGCTCGTTTCCACCCCACCGTAGGCTCAGTGACTTCCAATGGATTTACCACTAGCCACCCCCGAGCTGAGACCACGATGTTGCGAGGCTGAGTCTCTATTTGCCAGTGATCGAGAACGAAGGTTACTCTCCTTCTTCTCCGCTATCACTCACTCTATATTTTCTAGAGTTCTTTCTTCTTTCCCTCGCGTCTGCCCTTGATCGCACACTCTTCCTTCCTTTTCTCTTTTCAGCGAGGTTGCGTGTGGCACGATTTTCCTTGCGGTGGTCAGGTCTAAGGACTCTACGGATGGGCGGTTCAACCCCATCCCTCATTACTCATGAGGAGCCATTTACCTACCAACCTGGCGAGTCATTTAATTCAAGGCCAACGAGCTGCTCTTGGTTCTTTGGGCCAGTGAAGTCCAAATACGGTATTGGTTTCGGTGGAAGTTAACACCACCATTCCAGGTGCCTTCCACCACCTTTCTTTAGCCATCGTGGTCTCTTTTTCAGTACACCCCCCTCTCAGCAGTCCTGCAATATATATATTCGTAATATTATTTACATTCATCAACCTTTTTCATAAGGTCCATTCACATCACACATTCACATTTATGAGTTTGCCATAATACTTGGCCAGTATAGTTATTTTTACAAACTGGGGAAAACAGGGTGTTACATTTTAGGATAAGTTTTGGGAGATGAAAAAAGTTGGAACTTGTTAGAGTTGTATTCAACTTAATAACATCTCTTAGTTAGCAATTTAATGCTTATTTATTGCATTTTTTGTATTTATCATGGGAGGGACATACACATTCCCTTGAGATGTTGTAGATAGTGTTGAACATGTTCATTGGACTTGGAATTTGTTCAGTTATGAATGAAAATATTATTTCTTTCTATTATTTTAAACTCTTAACTTTTAGGATGATTGGATAATTAAATAATAATATTAGATATTGTAAACTTTATTAATTGTATCAATTGGAATGGTTAAAAACTAGATATTATAATGGTTATTAACTCCATCAATTATAATGATAATGGGTATTCTTTTGATCATGTTTAAAGGTGTTTTTACAGTCTAGTATGATATAGATGTTATAAAAAAATTTAAAGAAAATTTTGCATTTTATATTAAGATATATAAAGAGAATAACTACTCAGTTACAAAAAAGCATTCGAGCAGGAAACAATCATAGTCCTTCCATACTAGAAAAAACATCAAAACTTCTTTTAAAACATGCTTGTCTTCTCAGCACATTGAAAAAGGGGATAGAAATCCAGAGAGGGGAAGGTCTTTCTCCCAAATAAAAAATTTGGACTTTATCATGCATTCAAAAGCCACTTCAGAAAGAGACTACATCTAGCCAGAAAAGAGGAAATTTGTTATGTAACACACTTATTAATCCTCCTCCTGCAACGAAGTTGAAACATGTGCTTCTGGGCATCCTACAAGAAGAAAAAAGTCTCAGTAGAGAGAGAGGGGGACTTTCTTGTCCATCCTCCATCCGATAAAAACTCAACATCCCTTCCTGGAGACCCAGAGCTTGTTTGGAGTGGTTTTTCACCTCCTAATTGAATTCTCTATAGGAATGAATGAACTCAATGGATTAGAAATCTAGAGTGACAGCCTCAATCTGCTTCTTCCAAAAATGAAGGCCCATGGCCTGGAGGCCAGCTTGATTGTTCATCCAGTATTTTACTAGATTTGAGTCGCTAACCACCTTTATGTCATAGATGTGTAGACAGATGGCCAAGGTGAGAATGGCTCAAAGTCCTAGGAGCTCTTATCTATTGTTTGCTCCTGCTCCAGAATTGAGAATCCATCTATAACTAGTTTGATCATTACTCTGATAACTCTGCATGCTCCGCTAACATGCCCTTGTCCTTGCACAACCCCATCAAACTAGCCAATAGGTCTACTAAAGGAAATATTTGGTGGTTGTTTTACTTTTAAGGTAGACGATATATTATTCTTTGTAATTTGGGTCCATCCCAAGGTTTTAAAGATCATCGTAGTTATGGAGGCATGTCTTCCATCAAAGAGTACTAGGTTCCTTTCCATCCAAATATACCAACTGATAATATATGGCAGCGTATTCCAATGTGGTTTCTTTTGGCTCTAGGCCTTGAAGGACCCTTGTAAGTTCCCTAGAGGCTAGCTTGCATTGATCTTGAGTGTTTCCAACACCCCTGTCCAAACTATTTGGGTGAACAAGCAGTGTGTCCAAATATGGTGGGTCGTTTCAATATCATTCCTACAGAGTACACATAAGCCTGGCCCTGCCACCCTCTTCTTTGTAGGTTATCCCACGAGAGAGCCTTGTTCTCCATCAACAGCCAGGTGAACAATTTCAATTTATGTGTCAACTCCCAATGCCAAAGAGAAGTGTGTCGCCAATCTATACTTCTTGGCCAGATTTTCATGGCAATGGCATCATATGCCTTTTTTGTTGTCATATCCCCCGAGGGTGAAGTCCCAATCCATACCAGCTTATCTGGAGAATTAGTGATATGAATACCCTTGTGATAAAAATCTCTACAATAACCCTCCCATTCGATAGCATCCCTACCAATCAAGCCTAGTGCCCTGGCAAATTTCCACTAGTTAATAACTGCTCACTGGTCATCCATGTTTACCTATTGGAAAAGGAAGTGGAGGACCTATTTTATTAAAGAGCTTAAGAGACCACTAGGAAGGAAGGCCCGATTTCCCAAACCCATAACTACATCTTCCCGAAGGAGAATGGATATTCTTGAGCCTGGTTTCCAGGAATTCCAATGTGCCATCAACTGAAGTGCTTTGTTGAGACACCACCATGAACTTGAAGCTCTTGGAATACTCGTGTGGGATTTCCTTAGCCAGGACTGCACCATGTGAGACTGGATATATTTTTTCAAAATGATCCTATGCCATATCCCATCCTTCATTAAGCAAGGCCACAAAGTAGTTGTCACCAGTTCTTTACTAAACCAAGTTAGATGCTTGAAACCCCAACTGTCGTAGTTTTTAGGCTTCGCTAGAACCTCCCAAGTTCATAAATGATTACGATGAGTCTCCCTACATCCCGACCTCAAGAACCTATACATAAATTTTCTAATCCTATTAAGAATCGATATCGGGAGACTTTCCGGAACAAGTTTTACCGGCACATATCTCTCCCCCGAGGTCAGCCATCGTTGGCACCAGTTCCCAATTCGATTTTCAAATTTTTGCAGAACCCATCTCCAATTTGTTTCCCTGTAATTTACTAGTTTGAGAGAAAAAACTAGATAGCAGAATCTTGCATACAACTCAAATAAATTAAAAGAAAACATGGTTTTGTAAGGTATTAGGTCTTGGTTGACCATTCCCATGTGATGGAGGGAAGATTTAAATGGGTTAATAACCATCCTCGTCGCCCTGAAAACACAAAAATTGTTTTTGCAATTTCCTCCCATTCTGAAACCCGATATTTGTTCACTATTAGAATGTCATCCACAAAAAGGAGAATGGAAATCGAAATAATCCTAGATATCTTAACCCCCGAAATTTTTCCCTCGGAGTGGTGTTTAAGTAAAAGACTCGGTCCTTCCATGACTAAGATGAAGAGTAAGGGGGATAAGGGACAGCCTTGTCTTATCCCACGCCCACTTTTGAAAAAAGAGGTAGACCCCCCATTAACCATAATAACATAATTTGAAGTGATCACAATGCTCATGATCCAATTTGTGGTCTTTAGCCCAATGTCAGACTTTAACAAAATTAACCTAAGGAAATCCCAGTTGACATAGTCATAAGCTTTCTGCAAATCCAGCTTTAAAACTAATGCTTTCATTTTATTTTTTTATTGACGTTGTGTATGCATTCTTGAGCAACCCCAACAACATCCAAAATTTGCATGCCCTTTAAGAAGCCAAACTGCTCTGATGATAAGACTTTTGACAGTAGAGGTTTCAATCGAATTCGAATGAGTTTTTCTATCACTTTGTAAGCTAGGTTACAAAGGGAAATGGGTCTAAAATCTCCAAAGATTGTGAGTTTGTCCACTTTCAGGATAAGGACTAAGACGGTTGAATTATAAGAATTGACCATCGCACCCATCATCCTTAACTCCTCCATGGCTTCATGAAAATCCTCCCCTATTAGATCAAAGTACTTTAAGAATAACTTCGTCGTCTAGTCATCTGGCTCGGGACTCTTGTCCTTGGCAAGGTTGTTCAATACTATTTTAATTTCTTCAACAAAGCTTGGCTTTTCTAGTTCCTGGACATCAGTCTCTGTGAAGAAGCAGGGGTAAAGTTGGGTTACCTTCACCTGGTCCAGAATAGTATTATGTCCAATGTCAGCGTACAAAGATCTAAAGTATCTCATCACTTCTACTTAAATGTATTTTTATCTCATGTGGGTGACTCCTTGTTCATCCTTCATCTCCAAAATAACCTTTTTATTTTTCCTGTAAGTTGAAAAATGGTGGAAAAACTTAGTATTTTGATCACCCTTTTGGAGCCAAGTGGCCCTACTTTTTTATCTCCAAGATTCTTCTTCATCTAATATGTAATTTTGTCTTTTTATTTTCAGTTCTTTGATAAGGTTGTCTGAGTCCATCACTCCCTTACATCTCTATTTGTTACTGTATAGAAGTTTTAATTCCACCTCCACCGTAGTTACTTCACTGAGTCTACACTTCTTTTGTTGTTTCACCCACTCCATCACTTTGAGTTTTAAAGATTTTAATTTCCCTGCATTTATTCTCATTGTTGAAGATTCTAAATCGAATTCCTTTGTCTTCAAAACTGTAGCTACTAACTTGTTAAATACTTTCTCTTCAATCCAGGTCATATTTATATTAAAGGGGTAGTTACACGATCTCTAGCCGAGATCCAATTCTAGAACTATCTGAGCATTATCTGAGAAAAATGGCTGAACAACCCAAGAACTGAACCTACCCATCAAAGCGATCAGGTCTTTCGACAGATAGACTTTGTCAAGTATATTAGCTATGTGTTCTTCCCCACTTCTTCCATTATGAAAAGTTAGAGCGTACTCAACAGGGGCAACATATACCAACCTAAATCTTTGAAAGGTACCTTTGAAAAAATTAGCAAGGGGATCTAATCTGGATTTTGTACCCCAGACTTCACTGGAAGACATGGTAAAGTTGAGATCTCCTGCAAGAATTAATTTTTTATTTCCTAACAAGTCACTATTATCCACTGCTTCCTGTTGATGGGTCTTAAAACCCTTAACTCAACAGTAGGAACCAAACCCGCCACCGAGGCCCAATTAGACTCTTCAGCATTTGTGATTGGAATGGTTCTCCAAATCTCGTGATCCAGCGAATTTAATCGATGGGCTTTATGTTTTCTTGTGGAGGCATCTCCTTCAGTCGGGATTTTCTCTTTTGGTAATTTCTCTTTAGTTAGGATAAATGTGAGAAAAAACCGGTATAAACCAACTTGACCACACAACGATAAGGAAGTCTAAATACTAGGAAAGGTCAGGCTCAAGATAACCCTCGCTCCAGCATGCAGACAACGATCTCTTACCACAGGCCTAGTAATAATACTTTAACCGTGTGAGCACTCGATCACTAGCTAAGATTTTAACCTAAACTATCCAAGAAACGAAATGAGAGAAAATTTAACTACTATGGAAGAGGTTGAGCTTGGGATAACCCACTGCTCAAACATGCAAACGATAATCCTATACCACAAGCCTAGTAATAATATGTTAACCATGTGAGCATCCAATTACTGTTTGAGAATACTAATTATTAGAAGAAAAAAATTATATGATAAGATCAATAGCAAGAGAAATAATTCATCTACCATAATCCTTCATCATATATCCACACAATGATTCATCATTTCTATCATTAAAGAAAAGAACAGCAAAGCAATTGCACCAGATAAATTGACAATATATTTGATAGCTCTTACTTGTTACATCTGCTAATGAACTAAATAGGAAATAGTTCTTCTCCAGGCTCAATTACACATGCATATGATAAAAACAACTTTGTCTCTGGTCCAGAGGGACTTCTTCATTCATAGCAACTCCAAAATAATTCTTAACAACTAGAAAGAAAAGAGTTCTTGCAACAAACCATCGACCTCTAGACCATCAATCGATGTTCCTATTTATAATATAAAGTCTTAACAGTAATTAACGGTAAAATACAATTTGAGCTAATCAAAAATCCCCATGTGGCATCATCATCTGACAGTCTTTCAACAGTCCACTTGAGTCGTTTCTTGAAAAGGGTGGATTCTTTCATAATCGGACCATCTGATAAAGAATTCTTCACAAGTATGGGCCCATGGGAATCTGTGTTGTTCCATTGGGGCCGCATATATCCTTCTGATGTCTGCTGCATGCGCTTGGTATTTTATCAAGGTGGAATTCAGTTGTTGTAACATGATTTTAGCTCTGATCGGGTGTTCTGTGAATTGTCGCACCTGTCCCAGCCTCGCATCGGCTACCTTTGTGCACTCTTCGGCCCATAGGGAGTCTTGTTCGACATACATCTTGAGCATATTTCTTATGTCAATAAACTCACTAGGGTTTCTAAACTCGGGGAGCTTGATATCTTTCATTACTTTATTAATTTTATCCCAGTGCTTCTGGCACTTAGCATATTGTTATTGGATCTCTCGATGTGGATCCTGAGACATCTTAGTCCAGTATTCTACAGATCTCTTTATGCAGTCGAGGCTATTTTTACTTAACATTCAAATGCCATGTTCTTCCTTTTCTCAACCCTGTTGGACTGCCTCAATGTATTCGAGCCTTTCCACTGATTGTTGCGCTCTTTCATGCCATCGTTCCATCTCCTTCCATGTTGCGAGAGCCATGAGAGTGTCCTCTTGGAATTCAATTATATTTTCAATTAATAGGGTTCTTTCTTTCTTGTACTCGCTGTAAACTCTTGAAAACTCACTCTTCAAATATGTCGTAGTCTATGTGGCGCCTTTATAATACTCAAGAATATGGTGCAAGTGTTCCAGTTCCTTCAGAGTATCTGCTAGTTCTCTTTCATCCCTCTTGGCTCTATCCTGGGTAGCATCAGAGAGGGATCTTCGCAACTCATGGCCTTGAACTTGGTTATTTTGGGGTCATCCATTCTTGCCACCACCTCATCCCAATCTTAAGCATTTTCAGTGAAGATCTCATCCTCAAACCAGTCGTGGGAATAAGGCCAACAGGATGATACTTGTGATGCATGTTTCAGGACCAGACCCTTGGGATTGTGCTTGCAAAAATGTCCTGTCTGGATCCGAAATTCCAATTGACTTAATCCCTCTTTCTTGGCTTGTGCAGTGTCTTTAACCTGGTAGAAGCCGATATGAAACCCATAGGGTATGAATGCCCGCTTCTTATTTCACCAAAGTGGCGTCGTACCCCTACAAGATAGTTTGGTAACATATTTCCCCTAGTACCAATTGGTCGGGGACATATATAGGTAGAAAATGTGGTGCTCCTATGGTGTTTAAAACCCTAATGTAGGTTTCACGCTCATCCAGGTACCAGTGACTGACTTTCAATATAACTTTTTTGACCGCATAAGACAGCCTTGGGCACTCCTTGAATAGTAGGAAATGAATAGGTGCAATACATTGGTCGCAAATGAGAGAGTAGGATATTTTATACCTGTTCTCCTATAAGATGCTAAAATAGACATGGACCGGGAGCTCGGAAGTGTGCCAGCATAGGTTCATTCTTGCGAAGACATTTCTTTCACAGATGACGTCCAACAGATAAGATGTCATGTAGAAGGCAGGAGTTTCTCCTTCCTTTGGCATGATGAGCTTGTAGAATGCAGGTGCTAAGTTTTTTGGAGATGATCGTGCCCCAGTTGTATCTTGTTTTGGAGATGGTGACAATATATGCCAAATGCATCCATGCCTCTGAAAACCTAGAGCAATCTTTTTCTCCATGCAACCGGCAAAGGAGAGCCATTATATAGATATAAGTTTGTCTAAGGTTGGTCGTCGTGTACCAGCTAGAGTTTTGGTTGGTGAATTTTTTGTCTTCTCTCCACCAGGATGCCATGATTTTGCTGGTGTCATGATTCTGATAAAACTTCACAACAAAATCCTTGTTCAAACATTCATCTGGCTCCCTGATCTTGTAATACTTTTGGACTTCTACTGGGAGGAAAACCCCGGCGATTTGACCATTATCATCATTAATTACACACTTTTGTGCATCACTATGATCAATGATCCATTTTAAAAGTTCAATGCAAGGGAATACTGAAGTCTTGCTCGCCACCATGTGTAGTTAAGCCTTGTGGATGTTGATGAAGACCTCATCATCCGGCTTCCTCGTGTCAAGATCGCTATGTGGGGAATACTCAGGGAATTCTTCGTGCTTTATTTCCTTGAACAGGTCTTCCCATCATGGGAATGTTGTCTTGGTCCCAATGTTCTCCTCTGTGTCCCCAAAGGCTGGGGGTTGAGTGAAGGATTCTTTGGTGATCGTCTTGATGATCGACGATGGCTTGGAAGTGAATTCCAATTTTCTTGCAACGGCTGGGGAGGATCCTTCTCTTGCTTCTGATTCTTGCAGCTTTGGGACTCTAGGAGATTTCATGGTGGTAGGTTTCTTTGGAGGCATCGTTCCTGTAACCGAAGATGCTCAATTAGGGCCAGCACATAGAATAACATTAGATCTTAATTTATATGTGAAATGAAATCAAAACCAGACTGGTACATACCTATATGCTTGCTAAACTCTGTTGATTAATACTCACTATACCTTGGAAGCCTTCTCCAAGTCATTCATCTCTCTTCTCTAGATGTTCCGGACCTCTTTGCACGCAGAATGCTCTGGCTCATAATAATTTAGGGTAATATAACAAGAGAAAATTACTAGTCGCATCAAGCTATTAATACAAGTAATGGGATGAAATTTAAACTACTTACTGTCAATTCTTTGTAATCAATTTTACGTAGGTTGATGGTGGAGGCACGGAGGGAGATGCATTGTATCTATAGGTTAAAACGGTAATTGGGATTTGCGCATAAATCATAAACTAATGTGCAATCTTGGAGTTAATCAATCAATTAAATCCATCATATCTAGCGTATCTTAGAGCTAAAACATCCCATCGTGTCATTTTCTGAAAGGGGAAGTCGGGGATTGGTGCAGAGCTATGGGATTCTTCGTTGATACTCCTTACAAAAGAAAAACCGCCAATGTCAATTGCTTTCGTCGGATGGTTCTGACGTGACACATGGCGGATAAGGATAGGTGACTGGACTCACAAGTGCCAACAGAGGTGGTAACCTTATTTTATTTGCGTGCTTCCTATCCCAGCCTAGGAATCACCGATGTCAATTAGATATCAGGGGTTAGTAACCGGGGATGAAATTATCGCATCCTTTCCCTTGGGCTAGCTTCTTGGAAATTCGTCGATGCCGAAATGTTTTTACAGGATCGGCCGTCGGAGATTCCTCCCTTTTTCCGCAAACGACTACTTCCTTTTGTGTTTCACCGATGCTAAATGAAATCAGTCATCGACAAATTTCTTGTGCAATGCTTATCAAAGAAGAACAACTCCCCATTTACCGATGCCAACGAAAACCGACGATCAATGTCCTTAGTTTTCTAGGATGATTTTCTTTCACCTCTGATTCTTCCGGGTGTCAAAATTTGGACGCATTAGGCGAAATGACTTAGTGGTTGATTCTTTAGTCAAATGTTACTCCCTTTAAGTTGTGATAGTTTCGACATGTTCAGGGAAAATTTTAAAGAATCAAGGAGAAATTGTAGAAAACAAAGATAAGCGGAAAAAACATTGTTCTGAATTAAACAATAAGTGGTACCCAAAAAGTAGAGTTTGGCAGAGACTTTTTTAGGGTGTGTTGAGAGCTCAACAAATGGTGATTCACTGGGCGAATGTAGAATCTCTATTCTTCCTTCAATAAACTTAACTCATTTCCTCCTTTTTTGTTTATATTTATTCATTATTATTATTATTATTATTATTTATTTTTTATTTTTTTATTGGAAATATTGTTTTAGGGCCTGACCATTTACTGGGAGGGTGTCAGGTTCTCCCTCCAAGTTATGCAATTGATAAGTAAATGCCCCTATCTTTTCAGCGACCTAGAAAGGTCCAAGCCACAGGTTCTAAAACTTAGAATGCTTCCCTTTTGGTTCATTCGCTCTGTCCCATTTTAGTACCAAGTCTCCCACCTCAAAACTCTTTTCTTTGGCCTTATGCTTATCGAACCATCGTTTCACTATATGTTGGTGAGCTAGGAATTTTGACTTAGCCTTCTCTCTCTCTTCTTCCAACATGAGTAGAGTATTGATTCTTCGTTGCATGGACGATGATGGTTCCTTGTTGGAATCTTGGGCCAATTGAAGAGATGGCAAATAGAGCCCAATTGAGAGGATGGCTTCTTGCCCGTAGACCAGAAAGTACGGGGAGTTTCCTATGGCTTCTTTGGGTGTGACCCTATCGGCCCATAGGGCATTATGAAGTTGATTATGACAATTTATTTGGTTATCTGTAACTTTATTCTTTAATATCCTTACCAGAGTTTTGTTAGTCGACTCCGCCACATTGTTTCCCTAAGGGTAATAATTTGCAGAGTACTTGATTATGATTCCTTTGTCTAGAGAAAATTATGTCAATAGTGTAGATGAGAAGTAAGATGCATTATCAAATACTAGAACAGAGGGGAGACCAAACCTTTTGATTAGTTGTTTTTCTATGAATTGGATCACTACCTTCTCGTTTACATGAGTTAGATGGATGGCCTCCACCCATTTTGTGAAATAGTCAGTGGCAGTAAGAATGTACTTGTGCATCTTAGAAGAGTTGGGCGTAATTTCTCCTATGATATCTAACCCCCACTACTCAAAGGACCTCGAAAAAGTCACAGGCTGAAGTGGGACTACTTCCCTTTTCTCCTTTCCAGCGCTTATTTGACAAGTCTTACAGTTTCTAGTGTAAGTATGCGCGTCTTTGAACAAGGTGGGCCAGTAGTAGTCGGCCCTCAGAATCTTATGAGCGGTGGTATTTCAAACAAAATGTCCTTCGACGGGGCCATCATGAAGTTCCTTTAGCATATTATCAACATCTTCACATTCGAGGCACCTCAAAAATACCCCTTCATAGTTGATCTGGAAAAGCACCAAATTTATAAGATGATATTGTGCAGACTTTAACCTGAGGGCTCTTCTCTCTCTTGGGTTGAGGATTTTGGGACAAGTTCTGTGATGTAGTAGGTAATCCAAGTCCTTGTACCATGAATCTCGTCCTGGGGGGATGTATGCTACTTCTACACAACATAGAGATATTTCATTCTCCCATCCAGAGTCTTCATTTACTTGATCCTGGGCTTCGGCTGCGAGCTTGCACATACCTTGTCCTTTTACCAGCTTGGCAGGTTTTATATCTAGATCAAATTCTTGGACTACTACCATCCAGTTCCCTCTTCTTTCTCCCATTTCTTGTTGGGTGAATAGAGATCGGAGTGCATGGTGTGGTACAATCACCTTAGTGTGATTCTTAAGGATGTAGGACCTGAAATGCTTTACTACCTTATAGACTGCGTAGGCCTGCTTGTCTATGGCAGGATAGTTGAGCTCAGCTCCTTGAAGGTTAGTGCTCATAAATGATATTGGGGCTTCATTGTTGTCATCATCCTTCTGAGTTAAAACTGCAGCCAGCAACTGGTCAGAAGCGAAGGTATATAGATTAAAGCCTCTATTGAAATTGGGGCTTCACAGCACCAGAGCCTGAGATATGGCAGCTTTGATTTTGTTGAAAGCATTTTTTTGTTCGTCATTCCACTTAAATTCGGCATCTTTACGAATCATCTTTTGTAAGGGTTTGATAATTTCGGCGAAGTCGGGAGTGAACTTCCTCACAAAATTGATTTTCCTGAAGAAAGACTGCATGGATTTCTTGTTATGAGGTAACGAAAGTTGTGTTGTGGCCTTAATCATTTCACGGTCTATTCGAATCCCTGCTTGAGATATAATATGACCCAACAAATTCCCTTCTTCAACTCTGAAGATAGTTTTCTTAGGATTTAACGATATACCGTATTTCCTACATCTTTCAAAAATCTGAGTTAAGTGTTGGATGTGCTCCCTCCCATCCTTCGAATACACCGTCACGTCATCTAAATATACTACTACACACTTGTTTATAAGCCCTCGGAATGCCTAATCCATGGCCCTCTAGAAGGTTTCTCCTGTGTTAATTAAGCCGAAGGGCATGCGTTTATAAGTGAAGGTTCCCCATTTGGTTCAAAAGGTGGTTTTCAATCAGTCTTCCTCTAAAACCAACATTTGATTGTATCCTGAGAAACCATCGAGAAAAGAAAAAAGCTTCGAGCCCAACATGGTCTGCAGGAGTTGTTCCATCGACTGGACGAGATGATTTTTCTTCTCCAAAGCTTTATTGAGGTTCTGAAAGTCTACGCACAATCGGATTTCTCCCGATATTTTCCTCACCAGAACGAGATTTGCTACCCAGGCAGAGTGCCTAACCTGGAAAATTATCTTTGCATCCAGGAGTTTCCTTAATTCCTAGTACATGAGAGGTTCTAATGAAGGGTGATATTTCCTAAGCTTTTGTTGGAAAGGCTTGACTTTGGGTTTCAATGAGATGGTGTATTGAATAATACGAGTATCATATGTTTTCAACTCCTTATAGGACCATGAAAAAATGTCCTAGTATTGTCTAAACAGCTTGAGTTAGGCCTTTCTTTCTTCCTTAGATATAGTTTTGCCGAGGTTTACATTCCTTGGGTTCTCTGGGGTCCCATGATTCACAGTTTCATGGAGGGGACAAGAGCTGCCAGTCTTTGCGCTTTTAGGACCTTTGAATCGTTCCTTTAGATCAAACAAATCTTCTAGATTAGCTACCCCTTTTGGGATCGTATGGGCCTTTGATATATCTGTATGTTGGTCTTCCATAGGACCCCTTTCCGTTGAGTGCTCTTGGAACTCTTCATCATCAATAGCGAGATCTTTGAAATTGTCCTGATTGGTCAAAAAACTTATGATCTGTTCATCTCCTTCGAAGACTTTCCAATTAGAAATGTTATTAGGTATCGATGGCTTGTAGAGAAATTCTACAGTGAATTGGGAGGCCTCATAATCCTCTAAAGGTGATATCCTAGAAGTAGTTGTGGCTAGGGAATCAGCAAGGGTATTCTTTGCCCTGGGGATTGTAGTAATGTTGAAAACTCCAAAGCATTCTATTAACCTATGCACCTCCTGCTAGTAATTCTTAAGGTGGGGCGAATTGCAATGTATCGTGTTTCTTACTTGCCTAATTATGATTTCTAAGTCTCTGAAAACCTTTAATTCTTTGACATTAAGATCTATGGATTTCTCTAACCCTTGCACCAAGGCTTCATACTTGACAGTGTTGTTGGTGCACTCGAATTCTATCCTACAAGACAAGAAATGACGCCTACCCCTTGGGTCGATTAGAATGCACCCTGCTCCTGATCCTTCTTGTGACTTGGATCCATCAAAATAGAGGGTCCAAATACATGAATGATAATCATTCCTTCCTTCACCATTGTTGATGTTGTGTTGTCCACCCTTTCCTTCCACCCGACCTGGAACGGGGTTTTGACAAAAGAGAGAATCTTCTGTCGGCATCGGTGATCTCTCCTGGAAAGGAAGCTCGGAGTTTTGGGTAAGCGGAACATTGGATATGAGGGGAGGGAAGTTCCTGAAGTAGGAGTCACAAGAATAATTACCCAATATGGGAAAATTCGTCGAGCCTGGTTCATTAGGGGTTTCCAGATTGGTCATCATATGCTTCAGATATCTCTCCCTATCAATTCAGATCATGTTCTTGTATCCTTTCAGTGGTAGCCAAAGGTGTGCCCAGTCAGTACTAAAGTATCCATTCATCTTTTTCGACCAATATCGGCTCAATAATAGCCCATATGCCTCAGGGATATCTACTACAATGATATCGATCACCTGCATGAAACTAGGGTGTGTCGTTATCCTGATCATCACATCTTTGAGTTCCCCCATAACCTTGACCTGGGTTTTGTCTAGTTGTATAACATGCTTATCAATTTTGAGAGGGACAACACCTAGTTTATTACAAACGGCCAAGGGCATGACATTAGAAGATGCTCTGGAATCTACCAAACAATTGTGAAGATTCCTATTGAAGACTTTGAACATTAAAAGGAAAGGAGAAACGTAAGGTCCCTCCTTCCTGCCTTCTGAGCAGGCGTTTATCATTGGTTTTCTTGCCAAATCTGTAGGGGGTAGATTCTTCTCTCCACCATCACCGTTGGCCGGGTTTTCTACCGAACTTAGAGCCTGCAACAGAAGGTCTTTCTACTGAGGGATTCTACATATGTCCATAACTGATATATTAGCTTTCAGCTTCTTCAAATCTTCGACTACGTTATAATATAGCTTAGGAGATTCCCACATATGGATTCTTAGAGGTTGTTTACTGGGAGCAACAGGCATTCTCGGGCAATCAGGAGTTAACTTAATTTGTGAGACACGGGTGGCATCGGTATCTTTTGGGTCAGGTTGACCCTTATTACGTGTTTGTACCACCGATATCTCTGTGGGTGGTGCCTGAGGTTTAAACAAATCGTCTGAAGATGTGATCACATCGAGATCCCATATCAGCATGGTCGTGTCTTGTGAGGGGCCAGCCTCTTCCTGATCGACAATGTTAAATTCTGAACTATTGGGTGGTTCAGTCAGAGAGACTTTGCCCAGAAAATGATTGGCCATTAAATTCATGGCAATGACCCACTGACAACATTCCCTTTCTGAGTGGTTCTCTTGGTCATAAGTACATAAAGAATCATATGCAACATTCCCTAATTCAATGTTTAGGTTGGCTGGGGGAGGTTCAATTGCTTTGAAAGGCTGGTTTCTTTTAAAGAAAGGCTTATAGGGTCTTTGGCCTTGGTTTCCCTCACCCACAGTTCTTTTCATATCTATAATCTCATTTCATAGTTTCTTGACCATGCGTTGCAGGTCTTCTATATCCCCATTACCCTTATCGAGAGTTGGTTCAGTTGGCTTCCCCGACGGTCTAGTCAAGAGGAGTCCTCTCCTGGGAGGGGGTTGGCTTTCTTTTATTGCTAGAGATTCCTGGTCTTCTTTACACCCTTTCATCTAGAAATCTATCGTCTTGGCCTCTTCGAAATTCTCCGTGAGAGTTTGAATAGTGGCTCTTTTAACAAACATGGAAATAGAGGCTGAAAGAGCGTTAGCATAGACCTCAATTTGCAACTCTTGAGCTAGTTTTGTCGTGGGCTGAAACTTTTTTAGGATAGTCATGAATATTTGATTCAAATCTTTAACCCTTTCCTTTGGGGTCATGGTGGCTGTGAACAATTCGGCCACAAGGGCTCTCATGGTATTTTCTTTGGAAAATTTGTCTAGGAAGTCCTTTTCGAACTTAGTCCAGCTTGTTATGGATCCTATTGGCAAGTTAAAATACCAAGTGGAAGCCAAGTTCTCAAACGTGTAGGGGAAAAGTCTGCATACCACATCCTCATGTTGAACGTTCATAAGCTTGATCGTGAGTATGAACTTCTTGATATGATCTTCAGGCAATCCTGAGGTCTCAGGATCATACTTGGGGAGCAACTTTTCTGGGTGCTTAGGGATATTGTGTATTCGTTCAGGGATGGCCACGACATCCCCGGCCAACCAAGGTTGGTCGCCTTGAAGTATAACTTCTCTCTCCTCCTAATGACCATTGTTCTCTTCCATATCTTCGGAGTCGAAGTTAGGCTCTTCCTCCTCTGAAAGATCGCTAGGTTCGGAGATGTCATCGGTTGGCATTTCGGGTATGAGGTCAAGAGGCTCTTGGATTTTGGTGATCACGAAGTCTATTCAGTCTTTGACAGAGTGTACAAAAACTTCGTCAAGAGTGTTGACCATTGGTATGCCTTGTTGTTTTCTTCGAGAGAGGATGGGGGTGAATGGAAACACGTCGATTTGTCGGGCGTAAGCTCTGGTAATCCTTCTAAACTGATTCACTTCCTCATGAGGGAGGGCATAAGGTATTTTAGGGTGAATATATCCTTTCTCGGAGTGGGGCGAGTTATCCGCTTTGGAAGTACTCGGTAAAGGTGGGTTGTTTGTTGGATGACTAGCCATGCATGTGGGCCCTTATGCTATAAGCTATTCATAATATCATATAACTTACATATTCATCCATTCATTCTCAGGCCCTCCTTCTAGCGCCAATTCTATTGATGGGTCTTAAAACCCTTAACTCAATAATAGGAACCAAACCCGCCACCAAGGCCCAATTAGACTCTGCAGCGTTTGTGATTGGAATGGTTCTCCAGATCTCGCGATCCAGCCAATTTAATTGATGGGCTTTATCTTTTCTTGTGGAGGCATCTCCTTCAGTCAGGATTTTCTCTTTTGGTATTTTCTCTTTAGTTAGGATAAATGTGAGAAAAAACTAGTATAAAACAACTTGACCACACAACGATAAGGAAGTCTAAAGAATGGGAAAGGCTGGGCTTGGGATAACCCTCGCTCCAGCATGCAGACATTGATCTCTTACCACAGGCCTAGTAATAATACTTTAATCGTGTGAGCACTCAATCACCAGCTAAGATTTTAACCTAAACTATCCAAGAAACCAAATGAGAGAAAATTTAACTACTGCAGAAGAGGTTGAGTTTGGCATAACCCACTACTCAAACATGTAAATGATAATCCTATACCACAAGCCTAGTAATAATATGTTAACCATGTGAGCATCCAATTACTGTTTGAGAATACTAATTATTAGAAGAAAAAAATTATAAGATAAGATCAATAGCAAGCAAAATAATTCATCTACCATAATCCTTCATCATATATCCACACAACGATTCATCATTTCCATCATTAAAGAAAATAACAGCAAAGCAATTGCACCAGATAACTTGAAAATATATTCGATAGCTCTTACTTGTTACATCTACTCATGAACTGAATAGGAAATAGTTCTTCTCCAGGCTCAATTACCCATGCATATGATAAAAACAACTTCGTCTCTGATCCAAAAGGACTTCTTCATTCATAGCAGCTACAAAATAATTCTTAACAACTAGAAAGAAAAGAGTTATTGCAACAAACCATCGACCTCTAGACCATCGGTCGATGTTCCTATTTATAATATAAAGTCTTAATAGTAATTAACAGTAAAATAAAATTTGAGCTAATAAAAAATCGCCATGTGGCGTCATCATCTGACATTCTTTCAACAGTCCACCCGAGTCGTTTCTTGAAAAGGGTGCATTCTTTCATAATCGGACCATTTGATAAAGAGTTCTTCACAAGTATGGGCCCATGGGAATCTATGTTGTTCCATTGGGGCCGCATATATCCCTCTAATGTCCGCTACATGCGCTCGATATTTTATCAAGGTGGAATTCAGTTGTTGTAACATGGTTTTAGCTCTGATCGGGTGTTCTGTGAATTGTTGCACATATCCCAGCCTCGCATCGGCTACCTTCACACACTCTTCAGCCCATAGGGAGTCTTGTTCGGCATACATATTGAGCACGTTTCTTATGTCAATAAACTCACCAGGGTTGTCGAACTCAGGGAGCTTGATATCTTTCATTACTTTATTAATTTTATCCTAGTGCTTCTGGAACTTGGCATATTGTTCTCGGATCTCTCGATGTGGATCCAGGGACATCTTAGTCCAGTATTCTGCGGATCTCTTTATGCGTTCGAGGCTATTTTTACTTAGCAGTCGAATTCCATGTTCTTCCTTTTCTCGACCTTGTTGGACTGCCTCAATGTATTCGAGCCTTTCCACCGCTTATTGCGCTCTTTCATGCCATCATTCCATCTCCTTGCATGCCGCGAGAGCCATGAGAGTGTCCTCCTGGAATTCAATTATATTTTCAATTAACAGGGTTCTTTCTTTCTTGTACTCATTGTAAACTCCTAAAAAATCACTCTTCAAACATGTTGCAGTCTATGTGGCGCCTTTATAATACTCAACAATATGGCACAAGTGTTCCAGTTCCTTCAGAGTATCCGCTAGTTCTCTTTTATCCCTCCTAGCTCTATCTTGGGCAACATCAAAGAGGGCACTTCCCAACTCATGGCCTTGAACTTGGTTATTTTGGGTTCATCCATTCTTGCCACCACCTCATCCCAATCTTGAGCATTTTCAATGAAGATTTCATCCTCAAACTGGTCGTGGGAATAAGGCCAACAGGACGATACTTGTGATGCATGTTTCGAGACTAGACCCTTAGGATCGTGCTTGTGAAAACGTCTTGTCTAGAACCGAAATTCCAATTGACTTAATCCCTCTTTCTTGGCTTGCGCAGTGTCTTTAACCTGGTAGAAGCCGATATGAAACCCATAGGGTATGAATGCCCGCTTCTTATCCTTCACCAAAGTGGTGTTGTACCCCTGCAAGATAGTTTGGTAACATATTTCCCATAGTACCAATCGATTGGGGACATATATAGGTAGAAAATGTGGTTCTCATGTGGAGCTGAAAACCCTAATGTAGGTTTCGCGCTCGTCCAGGTACTAGTGACCGACTTTTGATATAACTTTTTTGGCTGCATAAGATAGACTTCAGCACTCCTTCTTGAATAGTAAGAAATGAATAGGTGTGATAAATTGGTTGCAAATGAGAGAGTAGGATATTTTATATCTATTCTACCAAAAGATGCTAAAATAGACATGGACCGGGAGCTCGGAAGTGTGCCATCTCAAGTTCATTCCTGCGAAGACATTTCTTGCACAGATGATGTCCAATAGATAAGACATCATGTAGAAGGCAGGAGTTTCTCCTTCCTTCGGTTGTTGAGCCTATAGAATGCAGGTGCTAAGTTGTTTGGAGATGATCGTGCCCCAGTTGAAGCTTGTTCCAAAGATGGTGACAGTATAAGCCAAAGGCATCCATGCCTCCGAAAACCTGGAGAAATCTTTTTCACCATGCAACCGGAAAAGGAGAGCCATTAGATAGATATAAGGTTGTCTGAGGTTGGTCGTCGGGTACCAGCCAGAGTTTTGGTTGGTGAATGTTTTGTCTTTTCTCCACTAGGATGCCATGATTTTGTTGTTGTCGTGATTCTAATAAAACTTCACAACAAAATCGTTGTTCAAATGTTCATGTGGCTCCTTGAGCTTCTAATACTTTTGGACTTCTACTGGGAGGAAAACCCTGACGATTTGACCATTATCATCATTAATTACACACTTGTGTGCATCGCTGTGATCAATGAGCCATTTTAAAAGTTCAATGCAAGGGAATACTAAAGTCCTGCTTGTCACCATGTGTAGGTAAGCTTTGTGGATGTTGACGAAGACGTCATCATCTAGCTTCCTCGTGTCAGGATCGCTATGCGGGGCATACTCAGGGAATTTTTCATGCTTTATTTCCTTGAAATGGTCTTCCAATCATGGGAATATTGTCTTGGTCCCAATGTTCTCCTCTATGTCACCAAAGGCCGGGGGTTGAGTGAAGGCTTCTTTGGTGATCGTCTTGATGATCGGCGTTGGCTTGGAAGTGAATTCCAATTTTCTTGCAACGGCTAGGGAGGAGCCTTCTCCTGCTTCTGATTCTTGTAGATTTGGTAGTCTAGGAGATTTCCTGGTGGTAGGATTTTTCAAAGGCATTATTGCTACAATCGAAGACGCTCAATTAGGGCCGACACATAGAATAACATTAGATCTTAATTTATATGTGAAATGAAATCAAACTAGACTGGTACATACTTGTATGCTTGCTAAACTTTGTTGCTTAATACTCACTATACCTTGGAAGCCTTCTACAGGTCATTCGTCTCGCTCCTCTAGATGTTTCGGACCTCTTTGCACACAAAATTCTCTTGCTCATAATAATTTAGGGTAATATAATGAGAGAAAACTTACCAATTGCATCAAGCTATTAATACAAGTAATCGGATGAAATTTAAACTACTTACAGCTAATTCTCTATAATTAATTTTACATAGGTTAACGGTGGAGGTGTGGAGGGAGATGCATTGTATCTACAAGTTAAAACAGTCATTGGGATTTGTGCACGAATTAGAGACTAATGCGCGATCTTGGAATTAATCAATCAATTAAATGCATCGTATCTAGTGTATCTTAGAGCTAAAACATACCATCGTGTCATTTTCTGAAAGGGGAAGTTGGGGATCAGTGCAAAGCTACGGGATTCTTTGTTGATACTCCTTACAAAAGAAAAACTACCAATGTCGATTGCTTTCATCGGATGGTTATGACGTGACACGTGGCGGATAAAGACAAGTGACTAGACTCACGAGTGCCAACAGAGGTGGTAACCTTCTTTCAGTTGCACGCTTCCTATCCCAGCGTAGGAATCACCAATGTCGATTAGATATCAAGGGTTAGTAACCAGGGATGAACTTATCGCATCCTTTCCCTTGGGCTAGCTTCTTGGAATTCGTGAATGCCAAAATGTTTTTACAGGATCGACCATCGACGATTCCTCCCTTTCCCTGCAAATGACTACTTCCTTTTTCTTTTCACCGATGCTGAATGAAATCGATCATCGACAACTTTCTTGTGCAATGCTTATCACGGAAGAACAACTCCCCGTTTACCGATGTCGATGAAAACTGATGATCGGTGTCCTTAGTTTTCTAGGATGATTTTCTTTCACCTTTGATTCTTCTAGGTGCCGAAATTTGGACGCGTCAGGTGAAACAAATTAGTGGTTGATTATTTAGTCAAATGTTACTCCCTTTAAGTTGTGATGGTTTCGACATGTTCAAGGAAAATTTTAAAGAATCAAGGAGAAATTGTAGAAAACAAAGATAAGCGGACACAACATTGTTCTGAATTAAACAATAAGTGGTACCCAAAAAGTAGAGTTTGGCAGAGATGTTTTTAGGGTGTGTTGAGAGCTCAACACTTCCCAAAACAATTTCATGTTCATGCAAGGTCCATACCAATTGAAGAGAGAGATCGGATTGCTTCCCTCAAGAAGTGTGCCCTTCAAAAAGATGTCAGCACAGGTTGCAGTAGGAAGTAGATCCAAAACTTCTAGGTTCTAGGATACACATATTCCCCCTTACTTCCCCGCTGAGTCAATCACACAACAAGCCCAACTAGGTAAGAGTTTAGTGACTAAGGCCCTTTCTTTCACTCCTTCTACCATCGTCTCTTGCAAAAAAAAAATATCGAGTTTCAAACTATCCAGAAATCTTCGTAGGGTAGCATATTTAGGAGCCCCTCCAACTCCCCTTATATTTAGAGAGAAATTTTTCATGTTTTAACTCTGACTAGGGATTTGAGTCTTCTAAGTTCCCTTTGTTCATTAGTAGTATTCTCTTGGAAGACCAAGTCTCCACCATTGCTCACCCCTTTAATGGGAACACTCCTCCTTTTATGGGTGAAACTTCGTACCCCAGACCCCCTCTCCAGTGCTCATTTTTAGTGTCTCCTTATGGGTTCTTCAACTCTAACTCGAATGAATAGGCAATCTAATATTTCTTCCCACAGATAATATCCCTACCTCCTTCATAGATTTCCAAAGGTTTCTTAACAAGCATGTCTCAATAAATGGGGACAAATGTCTCCAGCATGGCATCCAGAGAGTTTTCCCCAGGGGTAATCTCCCTTCCCACCATCCTCTCGTTGCCTAAGCCCTCCCCAGCTGGGTCCTACCATACGCTTCTCTCCAGCGCCTGCATAGTTGTTTTTGACTGATCTAGAGTTTCCAAATCCTGTCGTATTTTTGTTGAAACAAATATAACACCCTTTACCACTTCACTAATAGAATTAATCAGGATATCCAAGGATTCCCCTATGTCTAAATATTTTAAGAGATTTAGTCTCTCTATTTCCCAAGCTGATAAGGTAGAGCATAAAGAGGGGCAAAGTATTTTTAACTTACTTAGGTTGGAGTCCAACGTTGTAGAAGTTTGAGTGTCCTCTTCAGACTAGGTGCCTATCCCAAACCCAGAGGCGTCTTTTCCAAAGGGTTCATTATAGTCTGATTTCCTAAGCATTAAGGCCTCTAAGTCTTCCTCCAAAACGAACTCTTGACAGTTTTTCTAGAGATGATTAGTTCTTCTGCAGGATGCACATCGAAAGGGAATGCCCAGATAGTCGAGATTTTGTGTGTATATTTTCCCCCTCCATTCTATATTGATTCCTTCCAGTAGCCTTGTGTGGATATCCAACTCCACCAACACTTTCCCCATTCTTCTGTCGGACCCTTTTAGGGATAAGGTTTCCACATGGATAAACCTCCCTAGTTCGTTTCCAATAGATTTGAAAGCACCCTCGTTCCAAAATTATAGTGGAAAGCCTGGTAAGAGTACCCAGATGTGTCTTAATTGGAAATATTATGTCACTAGGCCAAAGCCCACTTGCCACATTTTTAGCATCAGACTGCCTCCGTTTAGGATCTAGGTTCCCTGTAAACTTTTCATGGAATATTCAGTGTTTCTGAATAAAAAGCAGTACCACCCATTTGTTAAAATCACTACCTCTGGTGAATATCCTATCAATGGATGCCAACATTCCTCTGTCCAGACATCTAGACTTTGTCTTCTCAATAATCTGTAAGAGAATCTTCCTACTAGTGCACACATCGCCAAGTTACAAACCTCCTCCAAGCCTCCAAGAACCATTTTTTTCTTTCCTTTCCTAGGTTTCCACAAATTGCTCCCTCTCCCAACTGTCCCCCTGATCCTCTATGCCTCCTCATTTGTGTTAAGATCCCGTTCAAGGTTCCCACCCTTTGGTTGCACCAGAAAGCTCGAAAGGAATCATGTGTCCCCTAACCTAGTTGTTGAAGAAGGTTCGCCTCTATTCATGAACTTCCTAGGGCTTGGAATCAAGGGGGGTTCTCTTCTTTCCTAGGGGCCATCTACACTAACGTTTTCCCCTTTGAGAGATGTAACTTGACCCCCCTTTGTAGGGCTTGCATGTAATCCAACTAGCTTGTGTCCTTCAGGGTCCTTGAGTAAAGCTCTTGACCTTTTTCCAAGAGTTGACTCTGTCATGTTTGCTAAAATGTCTTTTAATGAGGCCCCGACTGTCATCCCTCTGATGACATGGTCTAGCCCACTTATGAGCTCATCATCTGAAACAAAAAGTCTGGATTGATTCCAATGCACCTCCTCTTCTGGGCTCATTAGGTCGATGATAGCTTCTTCCATGTTGAAAAGGTGATTTCGGGGTTTACAACCAGAGAAAACTTCTACCCGTGAAACACTCCTAGTTCCCAAGCACATATTGGATCTCACTCCTCTGTGTTCCCCTTCATTATCGATTCCTGGTTGTCACCATTATTGTTTCCTTATCTCCCTAAAGTCTCAAGCTTCCTCCTTCATGTAAGTTGAACAAACACAAAAGAAGTATTGTATCTGTATTCAAGTACTGCAGACGGTCACAAAAATATGCTACAAAATTTCCCCCATTTAGTATTTCCTACATATAAACTCTAAAGTATCCCATATTGTACAGAGTTATGTTAGTCCAAATCTGTATAGAGCCGCACATGAAAACAGTAGTAGGTTTGGATTTGACAGGATTGAAGAAATTTTAAGCTTTACATTCTCCAATATTATCGGGAATTTTTCATGGGTTTTCCATATCTCGTGATTCAACTAGGTCCAAAAAATCCTAGATCATCAAATCCCCGCTGTCAAGGTTGGGAACCTCTCTGAATTTGGGACATTATCATTGTTGACCCCCCAGTATACAACCATGTGTTTACGATTTCCTATCAATAAGGCAAGTTCAACCTCATAGGTTATCAAAGCTCAAATAGATGTTATAACTTAACATAACATGGGTAACACTCTCACATATTGGCTCAAAAAAATTAATTATTATAAAACAAAAATAAATATAATGTTGGTTCACAAAAAACAAATATAAAGTTTACTCACAATTAAAATAAAAATCAGCCTAAATTCATTTTTAACTCTCATTTATCAAGTATCAAGAAAGACCAAATCATTTAAGGTGCAAACATTTACTCAAATTTTAAGCTTAAAAAAATTAGATTTCAAAGAATTTAATTTCTCTTAACATTTAATAAAACCAAAATTAAATTAAATCTAAATTAATTATAATTTTATATCGTTAATTTTAAAATATTATATAAATACATATTGATTTTATATCATCTCTAACTTCATAAGTATTCGTTAGATAAATAATCCATTTTGCATTAAGTTTGGTTTACCAAAGTATAAACGAGATGCTAAGAGTGTTCTTGATCTAGAGTAATATGTATCTTATATGACATCTAAGAGTTTTAGTGCATGTTTCTTCATACTTACTTTTGGTCAATTTTCTTCCATATCATATTCTCGTTGTAATCTCATAACAACGAGATTTTGAATTTAGTTTCAAAGCGAGGGTTTCATGAAATGATTTTCAAATTGGAGTGGACACAACCGTTCATATATGCTACATTAAAACTAATAGTAGATTATTGGAAATGTAGAGAATCGAAACATACAAATATCAAGCAAAGACATTGAAGTTGAATGATGAAAACAAAATGAGAAGTCTTTCCTTACAAATATCAAGCAAACATAAAGCCAGAAAAATGAAAAGATGCTCCCCACATGCATGTGCATATTTAAAATGTGAAGATCGTATATATTTTCTTGTTAAATCTATTGTTTATGTTAAATTTGAATTTTTATAATTATTGTTATTTTGAAAGGTGTTTTTAAAGTTCATTACAAGGAAGGTGTGTAATTCTTTTTGTACTCAACATGATATTGACACGTAGCATTTAAAAATATATATATATATAATATTTATATTCACCTTAAATAAAATATTTTTATATCAATTATATATATATGGAAATTTCTATAGTTTTCAAATTTAAATTTTACTTAATAATATTAAATATTATTATAAATAATTTTATTATAATTCAATATTTTTAAGATTTTAGTTCATATATTCTCCTGGATGGGGTGTATATATGTGTGTGTGGAAGGAAATTTCTATTGTTTTCAAATCTAAAAATTTACTTTATAATATTAAATATTGGTGTAAACAATTTAATTATAATTCAATATTTTTAAGATTTTAGTTCATATATTCCCGTGAATGAGGTGTTAATGTGTCAACCCCTGCGATGACCATAGCCACCACTTCACCTCATGGCTTGAGAGCCCGCCAACCGATGAGAGTTGTGGCATATGGAGATGGTGGAGTTTTGTCTCACCGAAGGAGCATTAACCCTGCATTCATACACATTGTAGGCATAGTTATGGTTGCACAAGGGGATTTATGAGCTAAGACTAGAGACAACTTAATGGTCATTCCATCAACCTCCTGTCCGAATAGGTGTACCTACACCAGCATTTGTTAGAAGGGAAAGGTGAGTTATGGGTTTCATAGTGTCTAGTTCTCGCATGCAGCATGCATTGGGAGCATGTACGAGGAAAGGGATGAGGCATGAGCTAGTATTCATAGCAACCACCTATGGGATATAGAAGGCAGGGTTTGGAAAGATATTCAACAAATGTTCTCTGCAATTATCATGGTAAGCTCCAGGACCCTAGCATTGCCTCCCTGGTCTCTTTGGGCATGCATCCACCCTGGTAGCTCTAATTTCTTCATCATGCTAGACATTATGGCCAGAAGCAGTCCAGGAAGAAGGGGTCGACATCACGGGCAGGGGATCTCGATTCCTCGTGCCCAACAAGATGCCATGGATACTATAGAGGACTTTCATTCCCTCATGCCTCCTGATACCAAAGAATAAATGGAGTTGGTCAAGGAGGATGTGAGACTGGAAAAAGTTTTAACAAATGATGAGGAGGTAGATGCGGAATTCACCCATTGGATTCTAGACACTAACACCTTGTGCTCTAGGGAAACTAAGTATCACCAAACTATCGATCTTTATAGGCATATAATAACCTTTTTGAGGAAGGTAATGATCAATAGAAGCACGACCTACAGTGAGATGTTGCTTCAACTAGAGTACCTGCAACTACCTATCAGAGTTGTCGACCATAAAATTTCCCTCATAGTCTAGCGCACAGTTGGTTTGGACCGAAACGAGCCTAAGGACAACCAACTTTAGGTTCTCGAGGAAATTGTGCCTTCTCCTCCTGTCTAATTATGAATGGTTACTCTTTCAATTTTTTATTTTTACATAATCTTTGCTAGGTTAGGCAAGTAAGCATCTCATCTCCAGACTTGGAAACAATGGCCTCTACATTTTTGTAACTCTATAATTAAGGACTAGTTATGTTATGGTGGTAGTAAGAGTATACAACTGACGAAATTGTTATATTGGAGCTAGTTTGGTTTCCCATGTGGAAGGCCAATTTCTCGTTAGTTGTACTATAATTTTGTTAGTATAATTTTGGTCTGAATAACTTACCAAAATAAAATAAATTTAATTTATATATTGTTATCGGGAAATTTTGTATTAACTAGAAAGTTAAAAAATATAGGTAAATAAAAATTTAAAAATAAAAATGAGCCGGAAAAAAATAAATTAGATTAAATTAAAATCGACAATTTTTTTCCACGTTTCTCTTTGCAAAATAATGAAAATGAATTTATGTTAAGTGTTATTTTAACTCTTTCCCTAATAGAGAATCTTCTTGTCAAAAATAGATGGGTAAAATATGGACACATGTATATAATAATAATAGTAATAATAATAATAATAAAATATGTTTTCAAGGTCATCACCAAGTGAGATACCAAATTGGTTTATGAGATACCCTTGTACAACTGGTTATGCAAAGTAATTTCACAAGACAAAGTTAGGATTTCAATTTTCTATGATTTCAATCCTCGTTCTAAACAGATACCTCACCTGTACTAAACTGGTTTGACAAAAGGTTTGACAAAAGGAATGAACCACTTGAGCCAACACACAAGGAATCTCCAACTTGACTACATCTCTTTTTCTTGTTCTTACTTTGACTTTGACTTGTGAGTATGAAATCGAAGATTTTATATATAGGAACAAGAACAAGTTAATGAGTGGATAAATTTAATTTATTTATGTTGAATTTTTTTTATAAATTTGAAAGTTATAATTTTGATTTATTAAAGAATTTTGTTATTAAAATTTTTAGCTATCTTAAAACAATCCAAATTAACAAAATTAAAAAATTAAAAACTTTACTAAAAATATATATACTTATGCATAAATTGCATTTATTTAATAATTAATTTACTAAAAATAAATAAAAATCTTACTATATATAAAGTTTATATACTCATTAATTTATTCTTTTAATTAATTTTCAACAACTCAAACTCTACCCTCTTACAACACACTGATCCTTTCAAACCTAAAAAATAGTCTCTCCTTAAGCCCAACATGTCATGCCCCCAAGAGTCATGCCCAAGTCCAACCTTGGCATCTCGTGGACATGTGGCACCGTGGTGGTTCTCCCTTGGCAGCTTGGCTCAACCAAGGATACTTCACCCAGACTACACCTCTTCACCTAGAGCATACCCATACTTTATACTAGGATATGGACGACTCATGTCCTTACTTTATGCAACTCATTTGTATACTTCGACATTTGTTAACTTAGTTTAACACTTAGTCAAATTGGCATACAATAGAAAACATGCAAAACACAAGAGACAGATACAGTGCGGGTGGCAACAGTGTTTCCTAATACCTGACTTCATTTATTATATTGTGAAATAGAAAGAAATCTTTACAAAGAGGGCGTTATTGTCCCAGTTATATAGAAGGTCAGAGTCTCGTGACTCTTCCTCATACACTAAAACTATCCAAGTATGTGGTTCTGTCACACCAAGACTTCCCCCTTGTCATTTCTCCTTGCCTCAACCTGAGGTGCACCCCACTAGTGCACACAACCTCAAAGCTCCATGTCTCTTGCCTTCACTTGTTCTTCATGTCTTCCCTTTAGTTGTGCACCCTTAATTTTATATGGACTCCAAGAGTCACTTGTGTGAAAATTCATGTCTCTTGGGTGTGTTGCGCCCCTCCCTAAACCTAGTGTGCCCATCAACCAACATGTTTCTTGGACCGACATGTGCACCTTGACTTGTGCTTTTCCTTGTGCCAATCGTCGAGAATCTCCATGGTTGTGTCGATGGGGTCATCCAACCTCTCCAATGTGCCCATGTTGCCAAGGGTAGACGGGTCTGCTACTTGGGAAAGCTCCTAAGTTTCCCCTCCCTTGCCCAAATGCAACCCAAGTCTCTATTGTCTGTTGCAAGGAAAGAAGGGTGTGTGCTCCCTTGGGATCTCACGTCACCATCATGCCCCAAGGTGCTCCTTCCCACATCCAAATGTCTTTGTTTCCCAACCAATTGTTTCCTTCTTGTGCTCTTCATTTGATCCATTGTGGAATCTTCCCAATGAGCGGGTGCACTCAGTGGGTGTCTCAAGAGGCCTTACACAACATATAATGGATGTTTATAAGAATATTTTAACTTCGAGATTGGAAGTTCCAATAGTCTCCAAATAATATGATATTAATTAATTATTTGGGTGTGACTCGTGATTTGGCATAATCTTATACTAGAAATTTTTCTACTTTGAATATGAGTTAATCATTTTTTCTTAATATAATATAAAATATTAATTGGAAGATGACACACACACACACACACAACCTTGATTTCCTTTCTTTCAAATTGAAATAGTAAAATTATATTTAGCAAAGTGTCCATTAACATGCAACATTGTTGCCAACTCTCTATATTATAACAAATTTTAGAAAAAGTTCTCCAAGCTTTACAATTATCAGTATTAAGTGAATATCAAATACTTATGAAAATATAGATTTTCAAAAATGTTTTAAAAGAAGAGTATAACTAAGCCATTGTTGGCTACAAAAACCAAAGCCAATATAGAAACATATATGTGTTCCTTCCACAAAAATAACAAGTCGTGAAACAAAAAACTTGCTAGTAGTTACAACATCATGCTCTCACTCCCTAGACTTTGTGATCTCCAGTAATCCTATTGGATCATTCGCAACCCTTTTGGACAAAAGATCTGCTATTACATTTTATTCTTTATAAATGTGACAACAAAAGAAATTCTCCAATCTTCATAATTTCTCTTTTCCTCTTTTGATAAGATGATCCAACACCAAGTTCAAATGCCTAATCCACCTTGAAATATAGTTGATAACCAATCGATATTCATCGAAGATATGAATGTCATGAATGCCTCATTTCACCGCAATATCCAATAGAAACAAGACCACATTTACCTCAACCAAATTATTGGAACGGAACCCTAAGCCATAGAAAAAGAAAAGGAAATCTTGATCCAGAAGGAGGAGGACCCCTCCCACCCCATGTTTCTTGTGTTTCCTTCATAGGCTCCATAGAAACATTCCCTAGGTCTAGACTTGCCAATATGTGGTTGAATAATCCGCCTCGAAACCTTGCTTATAATATCCTTCCTAAGATATTCAACAACATATTTGATTTTGTAAACTACCTATAAGGGAGAGATCATTTCATCCTCAAAAGGCATTGCATTTCTAGTTCTTTGGATGGCCCAAACCACAAATAAAGGAAAATCTTCAGTTTTTCTTAGTTTTTTGTTCTCCCACCAATATTTAATATTTTTTTTCCAATGAATCACCTCTCTAGCTTCCAAGCCTTCATGTGAGAGTCAGTGATGCATCCTAGACTTCCAATAAGAAATGGAATCCTAACAACATATGATAAACAATATTTGAAGCACCTTTTCACAATGGACATCGACCCAAGCCCTCAAAAGATGATTTGATAAAATTTTCCCAAGTAAGGAATTTTTTCGAGAGTGTCATCTAGTGAAACAACCTGCACTTTAAAGGGGTATGATATTCCAAACCTCCTTCCACCACCACTAAGGATTTTCCCCTTGCTTTGTCACAAATATATCCTTGTACCCTATTTTGTCATATAAAAACCTCCAACAATATTTTTTAACCACACTAAATTGTACTCCTTAACCCTAAGAATTATATTACTGGTAGTCAATTTCTAAACATATGCATCCTACTCTTCAACTTCTAAGTTCTCCAATCCAAAGGCTTCATATTGCAACTAACTTCCAGCCCCAAAAAATGACCTTAGTGATATTAGTGAAGCATGACGTTCAATAGATAACATGTAACCATTCCCCCCACCAATCCAAGGGTCCACATGCAATCTAATGTTCTTTCCATCACCAACATTCCAAGATAGCCAATTCCCCAATAGGGAGGGATTGAACCAAATATTTCCAAACAATAGAGGCACTAGCATGAGATTTAGTGGGGCTCCTAATCTAATATGAGATTGGCTGTGGAAGAATGGACATCCCTCCACATTCCAATACTTGCAATCACCTTCCATAAACTTTGGTAGTCAATGCCTTAGAGAAATGAAAAATATTCTAGAAGCTCGAACCTCCTTCCTTCTTAGGTTGGGCTAGTATTTCCCATCTAACCAAAGCCATCTTCTCCTTGTCATGATTTCCAATCCATAGAGAGTTGAAGATCTTCCTCTCTATCTTATGTAATATGCCTTTCGGGATATATGTAAGTGTCTTCTAGTATATTTTGGAATAACATAATAGCCAAATCATTTCCCTAAAACCATATTCATTTGGTTTTAGGTGAAAACCAAGATATTTGAGCCCATTATGAAAATCTCATTTCTCAAAAGATAGTGGATCTTTAATAGTTCTTTGTTAACCTTCAACAACTTTATGAAACATAATTCATGATTTATGTTGATTGACTTCCATCCTTATGGATTTACAATGAAAATATAAATCACGATGAATAGCTTTAGCATCCATCAATGACCCATTTCCAAATAATAAAACATTATCAACAAACAAAAAATGAGTTGAAGATACATGGGTCCCTAAACAGATCTTTCAATCTCCTAGAGCCTCTTTCATGTACAAGATATTTTCTTAATCCCCTTGCTATAAGAATAAAGAGGAGGGGTAACAAAGGACAACCTTACCTTAGTGTTCTTGTCGATTGGGAAAAAGGGGAAGTGGAACCATTAATCAACAGAGAGAAAAAAATAGAAGAGCAACATCTCTCCACCCAATTAACAAGATCACAAAACCAAATGACCTTAGCATATGCCTCATATAAGTCAAGTTCGATAATGAAGGAGGATTTATTCTTTATATTTATAATATGGAGGCCTTCCTGAGCTATACCAATAGCCTCATGAATTTGTCTACTATCCAAGAAATCAGATTTCTCACCTAAGATAGCAAGGGATAACACAGGCTTGAGTCTTCTAGCAATGATCTTAGAAATAATCTTGTATACAAAATTACAAAGAGAAATAGGAACAAAATCTTTGAAATATTCAGGGAAATATTTCTATGGGATCATAGCTACAAAATTAGGGTTAAAGACCCCTATAACCTTACTAGAAATCCTATATTCCTCTACGATCATTAATAGATCCTTCCCCAGCAAATAAAAAAATACTTCAATAAATTCAATAGATGGTCCATCTGAGCATGGGTTATTGTCTTTCTAGAAATACTCAATGACTACATGCAATTCCTCCATGGAGACATCTTCCATGAGGGTCTTATTATACTCCTAAACCGTGAAATTTGAGAAGAAAGTTGCCATCTAAACAATCTTTGCTATGTTAGGTTGAGGGGGGTCCTTAAAAAGGTTGTTAAAATGGTTGTTGCCTATTTTTTTCATCCCCTTAAATATTTGAAATTGGTCCCCTCTCTCATCCTTTACACTCCAAATGGTGTTTATATTCTTCCTCATTTATGCATAGCTATGAAAATCTTGTATTTTCATCCCCTTTTGCAATCCAAGTAGCTTCGATCTTTTGTCTCAATTTGGATTATTCCCAATCTACTAGCTCCTTTTTGGCAGCCTCCTTCAACTTACATGAACTTAACTCTTATTCCTTGCATATGCCATTAATATTGGAATTGAAAATGTTTGTAATGTCCTCTTCCATTATCCATATATGCTCTTGAGAATTCTGGAATTCAATCTTTGTCAATTCAATAGTTTTCCTTTTGATTCTTTTTAGATTTTCACAAAACTATAACTTTGCAAAAACCTATAACCACGTAACATAATGTTTCCATTCATTTCGAACTAGGTCTCTAAACTTAGGTTCCTTCAACTAGTGTGAATTGAAATTAAAAGGACCCAGGGGTTTTGGAGTAGTATCCCCCACTTATAAGAAAATAGGGACATGGTCAAAGGGACGTCCTTCTCTTATCCATGTTCTAATGCTATACATATTGACGAGAATTTGTTCAACCAAATGAAATATGTTGATTCTCTTGGAGATAACTCCTCCTCCCACACTATTACTATTTCTCTAGGTGGGTTTCAATGTCAAGGGAACTATGTCAAATAGACTTGAATCATCAATATTTTGTAGGAGGTATTCATCCATAGGGTCCATCCTTCTAATTACCCCCCTGGAATCCACCTAGGATCAATATAAAATTAAAATCACCTCCCACAATTACATTGTCCTTTCTCAAATCCATGTTACCAGAAAAGGAATCCTAGAAACATTCCCTAGATTGAAAAGGTCCATAAACATTATTAAAATTGAAAATTGAATCTAAACATGGAGAGAAAAACTTGAGACTAATGGTATTCTATTAAAAGGAGACACTTATAAATTAATGAGACTTGTTCCATCCTACCATCAACCTCTTAGATTTCCCCTCTACACTAAGAGCTTCAAAACACCATCTAGGAAGAGTAGACACTAGCAATACTTTACCTTAGCAACCACCATAATTATTTTTTGAATCAAAATAATCTCTATGTTATTTTCTACTACAATTCGCTTCATAGATTTTATTTTGTAGACACTCCCTATGCTTCTTATGTTAGACGAGAGAACAATCATTTTGTACCCTAGAAGTGGGCTTTGCCTACTCTAAGGACCACGTGATTGGTCATTTGTTTGTATGATAAGACTTCCCTGTCTTCTTGTTTATTTTCTAGGAAAGGTAAATTTTATACCAAGACTAACATCGCCTTCACCCATGTCCATGCTTATACCTCCCACTACACCTTCCTCCTCCACTGCTATCCCTTTTTTCTTTCCAAATCTTAAATGGTATTGTTTACTTTCAACAATGATAAAATCTTAATATGATGAGTACATGGTGATAATAGTATTTTTTAATCTACCTCCTTTTTTGAGGTGTTCTTTGCCCCCCTCACAAGGTTTCTTCCTACATCCTGGGGAGGTTGTACTCTACAGGGGTTTACATATTTAACTCCCTTCCTAGGAGACTAACTTTTATGAGGAAAATCTTGCTCTAAAACAACAAATCTCCACATCATTAAGTTCCTCCTATTAATTTATGGTATTTAAATCCATTAAGGGTGGAACCACTAAGGAGGGATTCTTATTTTTCTTAATGGATTACTTCAATTTTAACCCATCGAAAAAAGTTAAGGGCTTCTTTTGAGTAGAGATAGTTGGAACACAAGGGCCTTCATCTACTCTAGTTCTCTATTTTGTTTCAACCTCCCTAACTATTATTTTTTAGGACTTGTAGAGTATTCCTTGGCTCTAGTAATGTCTTGTAAGAATTTTGTAATAATAACAAAAGTAAGATCCCCATATATTAGCTTTCCTTTCATTGAAGAGGGAGTCTCAACTTCTCCTTGCCATATTTTGATTGGATGAAATTTTATTCCCCAACCTCTAACTATGTTTCATCATCATCTTCATCGTCCGATATATCCTTTTTGGGGCATGTATGTCTAAGATGACCATACATATGATAAATAAAGCACACGATAGGAATCTTGACATAGTTTATCTCCTATCGGTAGGATTGATTCCCAACTTGGATATCAATACCTTTAGAGAGACCATCTCCTAGGTTCATTTCAACACAAATATTGGCCATATAAGTCCTCCAGCGATCATATTTTCTCATTTATATCCAACAGCCTCCCCAGCCTATTACCAATCAAAGTAACGACCCTTTTTATCAGAACTACAAAGGAAGATAATGCAACATAACCCACAAATATTGGATGCTACCCCTCTCTCTCATAATACCAAACAAAGGGGTTTAGTTCTCGAGGAATAAAATGGAGCTCTATCCCAATACCATTTCACTTGTAGAATGTGTTCTTTGTCATTTGTATATTAAAAGATGAAAGTTATCCAACCTCTAGCTATTAAGTGAAAAATGGGTGCAGAACCAAACTATTGCTTTCATATCTTTCTCACCCACATGTTCATCAATTTTTCAAAGATGAATCTACCATAGAGTTTTCCTACCAATGTAGTTTTCTGATGGAGCTAGGCTTGCTCCATCACCACATCTTGTCCCATTACCATTTTCATTGCTTATGTTCCCAGCTTAACAACTTTAACTCAATATGCTTCTCCTAACCACTAGTTCCCTAACACCTTACAAGTACCCAATATTTTCTATCACTTTTTCAATTTTCCCTAATAACATACATATATGCATCAAAATATCAATTGAAAATGGTCTTTGGGATATTTCAATATATTACATATACTCATTTATACATAGAACTCGATACACTAATTGATGGGCTCTGGAAGGAAGGCCAATAGGTTGATGTAGATCTATTGATGCTCAAAGATTTCTAGGATGGAATTTTGTCTCAAACTGCATAATCAATACAGGTATGACTTTATCTAAAAATGCTAGTGCCGACCTTTTTTTTTTTCTATTAAGGTGTTGCAAATAGTGCTATCTATTTGATCTTAATTTTTTAGGTATGTATACAATCCAATTGCCACACTAAACCTTCAAGAAGTTATGCATGAAGTTTGTTTTATTCTGATACTAGTGTAGAAGTTAGTTCTAACTCTGAGAAGACAAAATTTTGAATATGTCTTTTTTTTTACTAGTGAAGGGCACCTAAAGAATGTAATTATCCATTCAACTACAAATATAAATTATGTTATTCTTTCTCTAGAATATGTGTGTGTGTGTGTGTGTGTGTGTGTGTGTGTGTGTGTGTGTGTGTGTGTGATGAAGAAGACTCCAAAGCAAAGGATTTGGTTACAAAAGTGAATGAAAATGGGACAAATGATGGATCCAAAAAACATAATGTATATATATGTGGGTTCATGGAGTATAAAGAAGAAGGAATACCCTAGGGAACTCCTCCAATGATAGAGATCATTGCAAATGAATTTTTAGATGGAAAAATGAAAAGATCTCATGAATTTGAATATTCTGATTTGAATAAGGAGAAATGTCTACTCTAGAACACTAATGTACCTTGTTCTTGAGGGTCCACCTATATATGGTTGAGAAAAAGTTTTTAAAAAATAAGGAAAAAAGGTCAGATTGAGGAGAATTCTCCTCGCTAGTTATTGTTCCCACTTATTGTTTTTTTATTTTAAAGTTGAAGCCAATCATATGTGAGAATTCTTGGGGATATTATTGAAATGCTCTTGGAACATCTGCAGATCTGTCTTTTTATTATTAATGAAAAGTTGTGATTTTATTCTGTGGCAGGTGTGTGTGTGTGTGTACCTTCAACCCTTAAGGGTCCACCTAGTAGGACAAAAGGTTAAAATGAAAAAGGTTAGATCGAGGGGAATGTTCCTTGATAGACAGTATCCCCACTTATTGTTTTTTTCTTTTAAAGTTGATGTTAGCCACGTGTGAGATTCCTTAGGGATATTACTAAAATGCTCTTAACAAATTTACAAAATGTAACATTTTATTATTAACAAAAATTTGCAATTTTGTTTTTTTATTTTTATTTTTTTTCTTGGAATATATGTGCTCACTTGGAGTCACCCATACTTTCTCCAAGATACGAGTGAGTCAAGGCTTCACACTTAACTCTTTTGAAAAATCCATCCACATGCAAGAACTCACAAGTATACACAATTAACACATTCAACAATATGCAAGAGATAAGAAACAAGTATACATAAGACCAGAATCACAAATAGTTCCTAACACCCAATTTCTTTTATACAAATCCTTTACAAGTTACAATGGAGCACACAAATCAGTTACATATACAAAGAGTTCACGGTGTGCCTTGCGGTAGCCTCCACAAGACCAACATACATACAACCCAAGTAACCCAGATTGATCTATAAATTGTCATGGATATTCCACTGGAACAATTCGTCACAACAGATCTAATAAATAAAACCGAAATCTACCTATGAAGGTTAAATTCCTTTAGTTTTCTATAATATTTAGTTATTGATTTTCTACTTATGTTTCAAATAGATAAAATGTGGAAAATAGAGAATAGTAAAATACAATCACACACCATCCAAAAAATGACACAAAGATTTTCTCTAGGAAACCCTTATGGGAGAAAACCCAGCTAGAAGGTGAGGTTGTTCTGCTTTCTTTTCTCTGGTATGGAAATAATGCAAGTACAAAGGAGAAGGCACTCACTATGGATTTACATGAGACCTGTGGCCTATTAATATACTACAGAACATTAACCCTCTTTGTTATTCTATATAGTTTCCCATTCCCATTTGTTCTGCTATGTTATGGAACAAAACACAATAACATATAATGGAATCCCTTCTCCTCCTAGTGGCTCAGTATTTAACATAGCATGTTAACCATCTAGGGGTACATTTTTTACTTCCTCAACCCTAAATTTTGATAGGGTTTTGGATCTTCTAGAATCTTCTTGAAATTCCTCATGTGGCTATCCCCATATGATGAGTAATGGGGACTGACGTGGCATCCTCTCGTACCATGGTGGTCAACACGATAGGTCGACTTTTGGGAGGCATAACTTTTGCATACGAACTCTAATTGATGCACGATCTTCACCGTTGTAAAGGTCTTAGAGTCTAGAACCTCGTGAAGAAGGTGGGCACACTTTTTGGACACCAAAACCCAAAAAAAAATCATTTAATGCCTCAAAATGGCTCTGGAAGGTTTCGAACCCCAATTTTCCAAACTAGGAACTGCCACTAAAATGACCCTGCAAGATGATTCCTCCAATTTTTCCCACTCTAAAAGCATTGATATAGATGAAAAATAATATAATGATCCAATATGGATTATACCTCCCTATTTACGGAGGATTTTGGTCCCCTAAATATTTACTGAATGAGGTGAGGAAATTTTTCCTCTACCTTCTCCCTGGAGTGCCACTTTGCTTTGCTCGAAAGTTGTCCTTTCAACCCAATCTACCAAAGGTCATGTTGCCCCTATCTTGTAGTTTTGTATCGCTTCTGCAAAACTGTGTCCTTTTCTAACTCTTCCTAATCATTTAGTGTTAATTCCTCTATGGAAAGTAGGGCCTACTCCTCCTCCTAATCCAACATGGAAGGCTCATAGAGTTTGAGATTTTTCACATTCACTACTGAGAAAATGTATGGGGGTATAATTAGTCTGTAGGCATTATCTCCCACCTTTTCCAATACCTAAAAAGGACCATACCACAGAGCCTTGATGTTCTTACCAGGACCCTATAGCCTTTCCTTATTCAATTGTAACCATACTCTGTCTCCCAATCGAAATGTTCTCTTTGTTTTGTGCTAGTCATGTCTAGCCTTGTACTTTTCCTGTGACTTCTTCAGTGTCTTTTGTGCTTGCAAATGGATTTTCCTAATCTTCTCAATAGATTTTTCTAATTTTAATGCATCTCCAGTGAGGTCCTCCATCACTCCTCCTTGTTGTCCATATACAACATCTAAGGGTCAAGGTGGAAAATACCCAAAGCAAGTTTCAAAGGGTGACTTACTAGTAGAAGTGTGGACTTCTCTATTATAAGAGTGTTGTATATAGATCATATTTTCATCCCAAGTCTTTGGATGCCTCTGATTGCAACCCCGCAAAATTTTCACCAAATTTATGTTGACTACTTGTTCCTTCACATATGTTAGTGGATGGAATGTTGTAGACCTATTGAACTTAGTGTCCATATTCTCCCATAATGTATTCCAAAAATCACTAAGAAAGTTGACATCCTTGTCTGAGATGATGCTCCTTGGTATCCCAAAGTGCACCCAGACCTATTCAAAGAACTTATTTGTTGCTTCTTTTTCATTGATGGTATTTTTACAAGGCATGAGAATGCATATTTTACTAAACCTATCAACTACCACAAATAGATAGTCAGGTCCCTTCCTGGTTGTTGGTAAACCTCCCACAAAATCCATGGAAATACTTTCCCAAGGTCAAGTGGGTGCATGTAAGGGATGGTATATACTTTGTTTCATGTTACTGGGCTTGTTGGTACCATGCTACATCTTATTTCATTTTGGGCCAATACACGTACCTCTGTAAGTTGGCAACTATCTTCCCAACACCAAAATGTCCTGAAACCTTGGAGGTGTGAGCCTCTCTGATAAGTTGCAATCATTTACCTTTAGGAATACAAAGGTTTTCAAACTTGTAGATTAAACCATTCTAGAAATGATAGTCATCCTTTATGTCACCTTCTTCTATATGAATTTGGCCCTGTAGTTGTTGAAACACCTCCTTGAAGTCCTCATCTTTTGTGTATGCCTCTTTGTATGGATCATGGTTAAAAGGCTCCATGTGCATCAAAGTTCCCAAAGTTGTAATCTTGGATGTGGGTGGCTGTGAAAGCATGTTTGCCAACTTATTTTTTGCTACCCTTCTTATACTTTATGACCCAATGAAATTATTGTAAAAACCCCAGCCACTTGTAATGCTTGGTTTGTTGTATCTTACTCTATGCCTGCAAATAATGTAGTAGCTAGTGATCTGTGTGGATGATGGTGTCCTTGCGCATCATATAGTGCTTCCATTTTTTGGCATCTTGTACCAAGGCATAGAGCTCCTTGTCATAGGTAGGGTAGTTGAGAATCTCCCTATGAAATATTGCATAATGATAGCATACCAGCATTCCTCCTTGCATCAAAACTACTCCCATGGAATACCCACTTGCATCTGTCTCCACTTCAAAGGCTTTCTGCAAGTTTGGTAGCACAATCAATGGTTCTTGAATGATATTTATTTTCATCTCATCAAAGTCCTTATGTTGATTCTTTCCCCACTGGAAACTCTTACCATTGGCTCTTATGGCATGGAGTGGTGCACCTACCGCTAAAAAAGAATCTATGAACTTCTGTAAGTATTGTGTTGGCCCAAAAAAACTGTTAATTTTACTAACATTTGTAGGAACTAGCCATTTCATGATGTCCTCCATCTTTGTGGGATCTATCTTGAGCTCCCCTCCACCGATCACATACCCCAAATACACCAAAGACTATTGAGAAAACTCTCATTTATTGATATTGACCAATAGTTGGTGCTTTTTCAGAGTCTCTGACACTTACAAAAGATGTGATATGTGCTCCTCCCAGGTAGTGCTATAAACTAGTATATCATCCAAATAGATAACAATAACAAATGAATCTATAAAAGGGCGTAAAACATCATTCATTAGTCTCATAAATGTAGTCGATGAATTACATAAACTAAATGGCATAACCAACCACTCATCCAAACCTTTCATTCTCTTGAAGGTATTCTTCTGGGTATCTTCTTCTTTGACTCGTACCTGGTGATATCCTAATTTCAAATGCATCTTAGTGAAGTACTTGGCATGCTACAACTAGTCCAACAGATAATTGATCATAGACATAGGGTATCAATTCTTCAGTGTAATCTTGTTCAATGCCCTATAATCGATACACATTCTCCAATTCCCATCCTTCTTGGGAACAATTATTATGGGTGACCCACAAGGTGAGGTACTTGGATGAATAACACCCTACTCCAACAACTGTCGCAATTGATTCTTCACTTTATTTTCTTCTAGAATGAACTGTCTATACAACCCAATATTTAGAGGGGGAGTTTGGCAATAATTGGATTTCATGCTCCACTTCCCTCTTAGATGGTATCCCTTTAGGCTCTTGGAACAATCCTACGTATGCTTGTAGAAAATCCTCCAACTAATATTTCTACTCTTTAGTACACCCCTCCAGGGATGCCTTCACTCTTATTGACTCATCATCAGACTAATTTTCTCTTTAGAAAAACAAAATGTATTTCTTACTAGAACTAATCAACTTCTTGTCTTGTTTGGAACTTACGAGTGATATCTTTGACTTGCCTTTATCCATGTTAATTATGTAGGACTTACCATCCTTGATCAGTCGGTACTAGTTGGCTCTACGCGTGAATATTTCATCCCTCATATACACGTAGGGGCTTCCATATAGTACTCCACATACATTAAGGGGTACTACGTCCAATTCCACTTCATCAATAAAATCAACACTTATAGCAAATTTAATCTTACCCTATTTCATTACCTTTATCTCGACATCCTTTTTTGCCCAACCTATTGGATAGGGGATAGGATAATCTTGAACCTACAATCTAAGCTTGTTGATTAGATCCAAAACTATGAGATTATCATGTGAACCAGAGTCGAACAGAGCATCTATCTTGGTCTTCTTGACCTGAATATTGATGTGGAAGAGCTTGGTAACCTCCTTCTCTTCTTAGTGATGAAGACTGCTCAGATTCACCTCCTTATGCATAGATGTGCATACAATATTTTCATCCACATCTAAGACAATTTCAACCTAATTGGATGAATCTGTGGCTAAAATATTATTTTTATTTATGTCCTTCTTGCGGTTCTTCGAGTTCAACTTTGGGTGTTATGCCCTAATATTGGCTCATTACCCCTTAATTGGGGCATATTATATTAGTAATGTTGTTTTATTTATGTCGTCTTTCGGCCATTAGTTGTAATTATACCTCCTAATCTCCTATATATACCAAGGAGACATTTTCATTTTGAATCATCTTGTACTTGAACATTTAAGTGGGGTAAAAGGAGGTTGCCC
>JZKD02S1950934.1:417820-435664 GCA_000966675.3 Picea glauca
AGGTAAATAATAAAGTGAAGTGATGAGTGCACTATAATTCAAATTGAATACAAAATCAATTATTTAAATAATAAATTTAATGGAGAAATTAGAAGTGGGTTAACCCTAAAATAAGAAAAGCAGGCAAAGTGACCTAGAAGATGTTTTTAAGGAAGCTACTTGGAGAGTATAAATAAGAGGCAAGGCTCTCTCATTTAAATAACACTTGAGAATATTGAATACCTATAGGTTTTTTAGGTAACCAAAGGATATCTAGCCGAATTTCTGAGGGAAGGTGAAGAAAAGAAGGCCAGAATTCAAGGAAGGATAAATTCTTTTGATGATGCTTTTTAAGGTATGTTATTTAGAGGTCATCTCACCATTTTCGCAATAAAAAAATTTATAGAATGATTCAGACCGTGAAATTTCTATGCCATTGAGGAAACATATCCAAGTATTTGTGGTAAACAATTCAGCTTGTGGGTCATTGTATTTTTGGATTTTCACTCCGTGGAAAATAGGGTTTGTGGCTAGTCCTGAAACTAGTCAAAAATAGGTGTTTCGGGTAAAAACGTCATAAATTCTTCATAAAATATCCCAATTCAGTAAGACCAAATGTTTTGGTTACATTAAAGTATTTATTATGCTCTGTAATTGTTTCATATCAATTCAACAAATATTTCATGAGGGGCACGCTCTACAAGGTCGCTCTCTAGAATAATCCAGAATTCAAAAAGGTATGCCATTTTTTATATAACTAATTTTATGAGAGATTCCAAGTAGTGACACCTGCAAGAATTACATAAAATACAATGAACAATATTTTATATCAGTTTTATATATTTATTCATTATAGGTACAAAGTTATGATTATTTCAAGTCAGGGTTGTTGACTAATCCAAAACTAGTCATGTGAGACTAAAGAAAAGTTTGATGTAAATGTTAGTCTCTTGTTGTTTAAAGTGAAGGAAGGTTTGCAGGTATGTGATCATATACACTAGGTCTATTACATAGTTATAAATCATATTTGGATGATGAAATTTATGAGGGCTTTTGGTTGAGGTACAAGTTGGGTACATGGTTGAGACAAGTAGTTGATGAGTTGGCACATACATGAGGTGTAAAATTGATGATGTTGGTACATATTGATGATTCATAGTTGATGAGTATTTGACACATGATTGGTACATACTCGGAACATGGTTAGTTGCACTTGTTTATGCTATAGGTTGATTACAGATTTTTTGGTACAGGTTGGTGCATGGTTGATGCACTTGTTTATGGTACAGGTTGGTGCACGGTTGATGCACTTGTTTATGGTACAGATTGATTATAGGTTGAGGTACAGGTTGATGCATGGTTGATGCATGGTTCAGGTTTATTGGTACAGGTTTAAAGTGATATATCTCATAGTGATAGTCTTAGCAGTAGGACAAAATGAGAAAGAAAGCGTGCACGTAGAAGAATGACAACTGGAAGAGCAGTCGTGGGAAAGAAAGCGTGCAGGAGGAAAGAGACAACTAGAAAGAAGCACAACACGCGCGCATGCAAGAAGGAGGTGACAGCTGGAAGGAAGCATCAAATGCATGCGAAGAAGGAAGCCCTAATGACAGAAGAGTTAGGTTTTTTGGTAAGAGTTTTTTGTGTAAACGGCTGAAGAGCCCAATACATATAAATATAGGATAGTAGGTATCAAAGAGGGGTTCTCAGAGATTTAGAAATTCAGAGATTTTGTGAAGGTTGAGCTGTAATATTGTTGTAGAGTTGAACCAATTTTATGTAATATTTTGATAAGAGAACTACTTGTAACGAGAGAGCTAGCGGGAGGTATACCTCGAGGATCAGATCGCGAGCTGAGGAGCCTGGTGCGATCTAGTTCGCCCCATAGAGATTTTCCCGATCTAAGGAGAATTGTAAGCTCGAGGCGCAAGAACTGTAGAACTACCATAATAAGAGAGCCAAGAGCCAAATCTTTGTGGACGTAGCCCCAAGAGGCGGTGAACCACGGTAATACCTGTGTAATGTGATGAATGCATGCATATCTTTGTTTACTTTTGTTAGTTAATTGTTAATTGCGATGAATGAATAAGTTATTATACTGTGTAGTTCCTTTCTGTTGCAATGTTAAATTCTGAAGGTCAGATAATAGTAATTTGCAATATAAATCATAAGTAATAGCTCAGAACCCAAACCCTCTATTTCCTACTCAATCCTAGGATGTAAATGCTTGAGTATTATAGCCACCCATAAAATCTATCACGGGTGAGACTGCGCAGGGCATTTTGTGTGCTATGTTTCCTTCTGGTTCACCAGAAGGGCCGATAGTTTTAGGTTTTGTTGGTACCCTGAAAGATACGAACCCTGGGTCTGGAGCGCAGAGTTGTTCAGTAGGTTAGAACCAACAAACGGTTTTGTTTTCGTTGTATAAGGAACAAGAAGCACTGAGTAGATGAGATAGAACACACGAAGAAAAAAAAAATTATGAGCAAAAATTTTAGGGGATAAATTTCGCTCATGGGCTATTTTTCCATGGTTTTTCCAAAAATGAGATTCGCTATTTTAAAAATGATTCTCCCAAATTCTATAGGATAAAATTATTTTACCTTAAAAAACACCAAAATTTTAGTAAAACTAGATAAAATCCTTAGAAATTTGAATGTTTTTACAAAAATATCGCCAATCATTTATAGTTGGCATATGAAGGATTAGTAAGATTCACCAAGGTTTCTACATTTTAAAATAAATTTTCATACTTAAAATCATCCCTGCCACTGAGTCCTTAGAAGGGAATGTTCAGACTGTGGAACCCCACGAAAGCAAGAATCGAAGGCTTGTTGAGAACTAAAGAGCTAGAGTTTGCCCAAAAAGATAATAGAAACCCTAGCCTGACGCCTCGCAAATATCTGGATAAATACGTGTTTACAGATTTACATGGAGTATTTTTCTGTGATTTTCCTCACCTATTGTAGGAGTGGATACTAAGGTTGAAATATAACCATGCAACGAACCAGATCCGACAGCTAGATTGGACTCTAATATAGATTGACCAGTTACAACAGGTGAACAACAAATTCACCTACGTAGTCGAATTTTGGATTGATAGTATTGTGGCAGGCTTCATCATAGAATTTGCAGTTGACACAAAAAAGTCATACATTGCGGTAGAGCAAGAATTTCTACGTGGATCTCGCGGAAGGTACATTCGATCACTGTATACTTCGATTAAAATACTATTATATAGCAAAGGTGTAATGGTGATGGAATCAGACATATAAACTTCCCTACATGCATGGGGGAAGGGGGGAAGCACTGACAGAGGGAAGGATAAATGGTTGAAGGAGAGGACAAAGGAAAGAAGGAGGAGGAATTCTTGGACCCAATCTTGATGGATGACAACCAACTTAAGTGGATCTTAGCGTCACCTAGAATGACGCATAGCAGAGTACCCTACCAATATAAGGTGAATACCAAGAAGAGAGTCGTATCCATGAGGGAGGGCTTGGAAAGAGATGAAGAAGAGGTAGAGGATCTCTGGGGTGTGGAGCAGATTGAGGAAATCCTGCGCGCAAACTATGAGAGGAAAACAGGGGGCCCAAGAATAGGAGGAGAATATAGCCATCCTTTCCATATTAATGTTAGTGTGGAACACATAAACCCATGTACGACTAATACACCAAAGAGAATATCACCATTTAGACAACCAAGGTTTGGAGGAAATTCAATAACCAGATGCACATCTACTACCAGAGCAACAACTGGAGGAGCTAGTTCAGGCAGTATGAATCAAATATCTACACCGCACGGTGGAGGTAGCAATTCAGTATTTATAATGGTAAGACATGACCCCATGATTAGATTACCAGAATTCTGAGGAGAAGCAACAGAAGACCCGGAGAAGCATTTGTTCATTTGTGCAAAGATCTGGGAGGCAAAAAAGATCATGGATGAAGATACCAAACTTGTGCAGCTTGTGATCACGCTAAGAGACCGCGCACTAGACTGGTACATGAGTCTAGACATAAACAGTGCTCCTGGGATGACGAGGACACTAGCAGACATCAAGAAGCTACTAATTAATGAGTTCCAGAAGCCGAGCTCAGAGGACCAGTACATGAATGAAATGATTGAGATCCGACAGAAACTAGGAGAGTCTGTATGGGATATTGACCAAATATTTAAGCGATTGAAGGGAAATTTAAAATACCTTATGATTGAGATGCAACATCAGCATTTGTTTGTCAACTCACTACTCCCACATCTAAAATACCCCTTACGAAAACAGAAGTTTTAGACACAGGCTGAGGCGCTACAAGAAGCCTTGCAACTAGAAGAGAACCAGTACCAGTAGACGGACCCGACCATTCAAGAATTGAAGGAGGATTTGAAGAACCTCACATTTCAGTTAAATTAGAACAAGAACAAGGACAAACGTGAAGTTGTTTGGTGCACCACATGTAGGATAGAAGGACACCACAAGAACGAATGTCCAACATTCACACAGTACATGGAAACAAGCATGACAAAACCACTCCCACGGGGAGGATTATGTTGTGAAATATGCAAGAAACTGGATCACGACCCTTATCACTTCACGATGATGCAGAAGTACTAGACCATTCCCAATAATTCTTATTGCACTTTCTGTCAGTCTGTAGTCCACGACGACAAAGATTGCAGAACTAAGGAGCTGATGCAGTAGAGAACATCGGATGCCTACAAGGTACAGGCCGAAATGATGATTGGGAAAGTAGCGCCACAATTCAATCAAGCCCCAGCTCCATACAATACTGCACAGCAGCAGTACAACACTGTGAAAGAACCATACAACAATACACAACCATAGTACAACCTGGTGCAACCCCAGTATAATATCGCACAGTACAACCAAGCACCACCGTATAATGCATTGAGAGGGGATATCGAGGAGGAGGATGAGCCAGAGGAGGCTTCGGACGTGGCAGAGGACCAGTCACATGTCACAATTGTCAGCAACCAAGACATTATGCAAGGCAATTCCCACTGCCACCAGCAACTTGTATGTACTATCATGCATCGAATCATGAGACAAAGGAATGCCCGACACTGTTAGTAAAGATCCAGGAAAAAAGAAACCAGAACAATCAAAATTTTTAATGGGTTTTAGCCGACGCAAGGGAGGATGGATGAAATATTAACATGGTCACCCGTGGAGGAACGGAGACAAGAAACAACATAGCCCGACAAGAACCTGCACAGAACCAGTGGGTAAGGAAGAACATCGAACCAAGGAAGCAGTTCGATGTGCCCAAAGAAAAGGAGACTTTTAAGGAAGCCAAAAAGGAATTTCAGAAGAAAGACACAATGTCGACTTCCACTACGCAACTGGCCCATGAAGCCCCAGAATACCAAATGTCACCATCATTGGATCATACCAAAGGAATGTCACTCAAGGGAAAAGTAAGTACTATCAAATACTTTTTGCAGTCCTATATCCAAATATTAAGTGACCCTTCATCTGTGAAAATATTGCAAAACATCTTAGACAAATGTAGCAATGAAACAGAACAAAAGCTAGAACCAAAAATTGTCAATCACCTAAACACAAGGAGAAGAACAAGTAGGGAATTTAGATTGAACGCCAACATTGGGGATTTCAATATGGGAGATATCATACTGGACCTAGGACCCGAAGTAAATGTACTACCCAAGAAAACTTGGCAATGCATGGGAGAACCAACCTTGGGATATTCGAATGTCCAACTAAAACTAGCGAACCAGCACAAAGTTCTACCATTCGGGAGGCTAAAGGGCGTAACGGTAGATCTTGATGGTGTGTGCACCAAAACAGATTTTGAAGTCATTGAAATAATAGATGGCACAACACCATACCCGACACTACTCGGTCTGGACTGGGCATTTGAAAACCAGACCATAATTAATTTGAAGACAAGAAAAATGACATTTCAATCTAGAGATTACAGGGTTATAGCACCACTAGATCCATTAGAATGGGAAAGGTTCGTAGAACCCACTTGCCTAGACTTAGAGGAAATCGGCCAGTTATACAGGACAACGATGCGTGAGGAGGATTATGTAAACCCAACTGCAAACGGAGTACTCAGTTGGCATAGTATTACTTCATGTGCTATGGATTCAAACACCGAGTTAGAAAACTGGCAGCAGAGACTACATGAAGTATCCACAAGAAGATGAGCAAGAATAGACCATGTAGTATGATGGATAGGCATAGAAATCATAGAACCACCCAGTTTCCATGGACTTAATGATTTGGAAACATTATTAACACAATATGAAGATGAAGTATTATAGAACTAGAGGCTACTAACACTGGACTTAGCACTCAAGGCCACACCCACCAAATGGTGGGGCGCACACAAGGAGACCATCACAAACTGGTACCAATGTAAAAGGCTACTGCGCATAAGGTTCGGTGCAGCACAGAAAAACAACAAGCAATAGAAATATGAAGGATTTGGGACACCAGGGAAACACTTAAAGGAGTGAGAAACGATGTGGAAATTGACACCACCAAAGGAATGGCCTCACCACTTTATTCATACATTATAAGGTGTACCAGCGAATTGGGATACGGATCAGGAACTACGCAAAGGAACTACAACATGGGCAACATTGCAGCAAAAATTTACCACTACTTTCTCATTCGAGCATGAGAACCCCAACATAGACGCAGCTCTAAAATGAATTAGAGGAGTCATATTCATCGAGGAGCCAGAAGTAGAACTTATTAGCGAAGAGCAGCAGTGAAATTAACAGACAGTCAAGGAACTACTACATATCAGACGAAGAGAACCCACGTGACATTCAGATTGCAGAAGTAGAAGGAGACAAAGATGTGAAGGGACCAAAAATATAATCTGAAGTTATTTCCGCGCCAATCAAGGTAAATAAATTTAACATCGGTACAGGGGAACATCCCAAAATGGCCAGCATTGGCGACTAAAAGGATGACCCAACAGTAGAAATAATTATAGAACTGTTGTGTGAATACAGCAACTTATTTCCTACAACATTTACAGAGATGAAAGGTATAGCAGACGAACTGGGAGAAATGAAAATACCTCTTAGACCCAAAGTGAGACCGATTAGACAACGACCATATAGACTGAACCCTATATATAAACAAAAAGTTAAAGATGAGATTGACTGAATGCTTGAAGCCGGCATAATCGAACCAGTCGAGGAATCAGAGTGGATAAGCTCGATGGTCGTATAGGACAAGAAACAAGGAAGGGGGATAAAGATATGCGTCGATTTGAGGAAGTTGAACGATGCATGCCTACATGACCCATTCCCTACACCATTCATGGATGAAGTGCTAGATAATGTGGGGGGACACGAAGTGTACTCATTCATCGACAGATTCTTAGGTTACCATCAGATTAAGATATCACAGGAGGATAGATATAAGACCACATTCGCGATGGAATGGGGATCTTACCAATATACAGTCATGCCCTTTGGACTGAAGAATGCACCAACAATCTTCTCCAGAGTGGTTATCGCAGCTTTTAAAGAATTCATCCACTAGTTTCTCAAAGTATATCTGGACGATTGGATAGTCTATAGTTTGTTGAAAAACCATGTAGAAGTCTTACGCTTGATGCTAGAGCAATGCAGACAGTTTCAAATATCACTGAACATAAAGAAATGAATATTTGGAACATCGTTTGGGATACTATTGGACCATATAGTATGCAAACAAGGGATATTGGTCGATCCGGAAAAGGTCATCGTCATCGTTAATCTACCAGTGCCGAAAATAGTCGGTCAGCTATGAGCGATGTTAGGACATAGAGGATACTATCAAAAATTTGTCAAAGGATATGAACAGATCACATCACCAATGGAAAAACTACTAAGGAAGGATACAAAGTACCAATGGAACGACGAGTGTCAACATGGTCTAGATACCTTGAAGGAAAATATGGTCACTGCACCGATATCAGTATTTCCGGACTGGGGAAAGGCATTCCATGTGCATGTAGATTCATTAGCGATAGCACTGGGAGCTATCTTAGCACATCTAGGAGCAGGAGACTTGGATCACCCGATAGCATTTGCAAGTAGAAAACTATCAGAGTCAGAATAGAACTATAACACAATGGAAAGAGAAGGTCTAGCTATGGTTTACGCACTTCAGAAGTTCAGACACTACTTATTGAGAAAAAAATTTAAGATGTTTACGGATCAATCAGCCCTAAAGTACCTAGTCAACAAGCCAGTGTTGGGGGGGAGAATATTCCGATGCTTACTATTATTTTAGGAATTTGACTTTGAAGTAATCATCAAACTAGGAAAACTAAATGCAGGCCCTGACCACCTATCACAGGTCACAAATGGAGAAGAACCCACAAGCTTAGAAGACAACTTTCAGGATGTACAGCTATTCTCAGTACAAATTGTTGATGACTACTTCGCAGAGATCATCCAGTACTTGAGCACAGGTACTGCACCACAAGAGTATACCACCGTGTAGAAGAAGAACCTGGTAGTTCGCACAGCCGACTATCAATTGATCGCAGGACATCTATATAAAATGGGTGCAAATAACATTTTACAAAGGTACGTGCTTGAGCACGAATGACCCTGAATTTTATCCGAAGCCCACAAAGGATTGGTAGGAGGAAATTATGTAGGAAAATATACCACGCAGAAGGTACTCCACGCATGACTATGGTGGCCAACAATCCATAGGGATTTGAAAGAATATTGTCAGGCATGCGATGTTTGTCAAAGGGTAGGCAAACCCAACAGAAGGGATGAGATGTCGTTACGACCACAAGTGACACAACAGGCATTTGATAAATGGGAAATAGACTTTGTGGGACCTATTAACCCACCATCCAAAATAACAGGGGCAAGATACATCGTCACCACGATGGAATACCTGACAAGATGGACGAAAGTCGCACCAGTAAAGGACTATAGCGCAGAGACCGCTGCACACTTTTTATTCGAACAAGTAATTACTAGGTTTGGGTGCCCAAGAGTTCTAATGAGTGATCAAGGCACGCATTTCATAAATAGCACCATCCACGTGATGCTTGAAGAATTTGAAGTTCACCACCGCACATTGTATCACCCACAGGCGAATGGCACAATAGAAGCCTTCAACAAAGTTCTAGAGAACGCATTAACAAAGATCTGTAATGTCAACAGAGACGACTGGGACCTCAAAGTATCAACAGTATTATGGGCATATAGGACGACATGTAAGAAGTTGACAGGCCACACACCATTCAAACTCGTCTATGTCCAAGAAGACGTAGTACCATTGGAATTTTTAATACCCAGCTTACGCGTAGCCACTATCACACAAATGACAGAATGTGGTGCGATATAGAAAAGTTTGCATCAACTGTTAGCAATGGAGGAAGACCGAATCCTAGCAGGATTCCATCAACAAGTGTAGAAGGCCAGAGACAAAGCATGGCACATTCGACACATTAAGAAGAAGACTTTCACAGAAGGAGATCTAGTATTTCTCTACGACAGCAAATTGTTTCAGCACCTAGGAAAGCTAAGAATGCATTGGTTAGGACCCTACAATGTCAAAATGGTAACAGATGGTGGAGTTGTACAATTAAGAGATCTAGTAGGCACAAACCTTCGAGGAACAATCAACGGGAGCCGACTGAAGCTGTACAAAGATAGTTGACCACCCACTGCGCAGTCATAGAAAAAAAAAGGCTATGAAAAATCCAGAGGATGCTCGAAACACGAATGCAGTAAAGGCAAGAGTAACAGTGACACGCCTAAGACAAACGAGCGGGAAACGGAAAGTCGAAAAAAGAAGGATGATAGGATAGTACAAAGAGGAATTAAGGCACGACAAGGACTGATGGAATGCCACATTAAACACGCCAACTGGAAATGGCCAGAGAAGCATAATGGCAAGTACAAAACTGTCACACATGCATTGAATCCACATTTATGGTGCATCAATCGCATCATGGAGGAAGCGTCTTCGATAAGCTTCGGGACAAGCCCATACAACATGCGGGCACATAAGCAACTTGTTTATTCGCGAAAGAGGAACACAAAGAGAGCAACAATAGCTCGAATGAACAGAGCAAGATCACAGGCCTCTATAGACAGCATATGCCCAACACTCACCACTATGGCACCACTGAAGTCCTCTGAATGAGGCTCGACCGCCAGGCCAACCATAGTTCAAACTAGGTCATGAGGATCACCGGAATAAAACAAGCAGTAGAAACCAGAGACCGTCGATATCGATGAGATCCCATCCTCAGAGATACCATCAGTGAGCCCTACACCAATACTAGAAGAGATTCAGCAGCCACAACTAGAGGAACTGAAAGAGGATATGCAAGAAGTACCACGGGAACCTTTGAATGAAGAAGTGAAACCTCAACAGGAAGTGCTACCAGAAATCACCAAACCAGCCATAGAAGCTAATGGCACGACACACAATCAAGGATCAGGTGAGTAATCCGACGAGTCGTAGGTACCCAGCCTTGATCAATAGAAATAAGAGACCACAGGAACTACCTCGGCTTGGATGGAATGGCTTATAGGGCAGCAAATGGGAATTGTTGGAACTTCGTACCAAGCACCACAACAAGACGATAGAATTCTGATACCGAGCTCACCTCGTAAGAAGTCGGTAGCATAAATTGTGCTACCATGCATACCGGAGGGAGTACAGGTAGAACCGCAGTTACTGGGCCACGTTGGGAAGCTCAAGTATTCTGACCATGATGTCTCAGATGAAACTAAGTACCTAGAACTTGCACCTAGAGTGTTCATGTAGAACATAGTGGTCAACCAATTTGGAGAAACAATCAGTCAGCCACATCAGTGGGCAGTTGGACTGGACCGAACTGGAATTTTATGACTGTTACAACTCCCACACTTTGGTAGATGCTAGTACATGACAACATGCATCAAGTAGCTCTTAGTAGTTATGCATGGAGTGGATATATGGCTGGAAAAGCTCATCCCCATAACAATGGACCTTATCGTGCAGATAACAGGACTACCCAGCTGGGGTATGGATCCCGCATTGATTCTAGATGATAAATCCAAGGAAAAAGCGTTAGCAGAGGAAACGAAGAAGAAATAAAGCACATCGAGGGGGACAAGAGGTATTATAATCAAATGGATCAACAACCCAACAACACTATTGGGCACAAAGATCTTAGCCTGTAAGCTGCTAAGAAAATGACACAAAGGCGAAGTACCAACAGGAGTCATCGCAGTTGCAGCTCAGTGCACAGAAGGCACCTTCGTGAGATGGGTGCCTTATTTGTTAAACTTATTCCAAATGGATTGAAGGGATGCGCAAGAACTTGGCACAGAATTTTATTACTCATGGTTGATAACCATGGGATGGTGGGAACCAGAATATGAAGTTTTTGCTACGAGACCACAGCCCGAGGGAGCGAGATATCGAGTACTGAGATCAGGACCACAAACTAGACAGAAGAGGGACAATGGAATCATCTTTGAAGAATACCTATGGGATATGCAAGAAGATATTAACTAGTCATGGCGAATAACACCAGAAGTTGTCGCATGATATGGGAACATTGCTAACTTTTGGGCAACAAGGCAAACCATGTCGATAAAACCAAGGCAGGATCCCGATAAAAAGTGGCTACTGATGTGCTACTGCATCACAGAAGGGGATATAGATAGGGTCATCAGTGAATGTCCTACTGAATGGAATATCCCATCCATTCTCCGAGAGGTACCGGAAGGACCCGCAGAAGGAGAGGTAATGCAGGCAGAAACACAGCCTCCGCAAAAACCAGTGCCCAAGAAACCATGGATGGGACAAAACAAACCACCTCCAGCAAGCGAAGGGTCGGAGCAGACAGGAACCCATAAGGGGCAGAAAGAGATCAACGAATAGCCAAAGCAAACTAAGGGAACACAGGAGACTGCCCCAAACCCCATCGCACAGGAGCCCAGGGGAAATAAGAGACCGGATGAACAGACCGCAGGTGTGCGCAAGAAATAAAACGTGCAACGAGCATCACCAGACCTGACGATCATGGAGGATGATGGAGAAATTATCACCAGAATGGTCCAGGATTGTCTGGCGAAAGACATCGACCACGCGCCCCATCATAAGGATAATCTACAGAAAGAGTTGGCAGAAGGAAACTCCTCAAGACATTTAAAGAAGCCCAGAGCATAAGTAGAAGCAGAGGCATAGAGCAGTCAACAATGCAAACCAATGAAAGAATAGAGATCAAATAACGAGACCCAACCCTTCCAATTCCACATGCAATTGCAACAGTCCACATAAAACTGAACATGTTGCGAATGGATGAAATAGTGGGACAGACACCACTAAAGGATTTGGACCACATTCAATTGGTCTTGACACAGATTCTGTCAAGGGAACTATAAAAATTATAGGTTAGCGTTGACCACGAGATGCAGTCTCGGGCACATAAGAACTTGGTCGAGCTACAGAAAGAAACAAAGCAGCAAGAAGCGCTAGAAAAAAAGTACGAGCAAGACAAATCCGAAACTCGGAAGGAGATGGAACACAGGGACGAGTTGGAACGTAGAGTGGAAGAATTTTTTGGGAAACTTCCAAACACCGTGGAGGGAAACAAACTCCTAACCATAGAAAATATCGACCAGATTGCGTGGGTAATTGCGCAATACCATAAGGAGATCGGGGATCTCCAAGAACAGCGAACACCAATGACTCCACTAGTAGTAAAGGAGCAAAGGAGGTAGGAAACAAACATGCAAATACAGGAGATGGAGAAATAGGTTAGCATAGCAGCTGAGTTTCTTGACAAAGCAACGCAACTTTGGACAAGACTGGAGGAGGACCCACAGGTTCAACGCTGGGACAAGGAAGAGGAAAGGATCAATGCATCAATCCAAGAACTCAAGCAGAAGCAAACGATCATACCAATCCCAGAACGCATGAAGGGGATGCAAGAGTTGAAGAAGATGCACGCAGAACTCATCACTGCGCAAACACAGAAACAGGAGTGGCAGGCTCAAATAGAACCATTACAGGAACGGGTAGAAAAAGTGCTCCCTCAGGCAGAAGTGGATAGAGCACAGATGGCATAGACCCAGGAAAAATGCGCAGGACTACTGAGTGACAAAGTGGTCATTCAGGTAGTTGAAACCATTAAGGAGAAGACCACGTAGGCACTGGCAATAACAACAAAGCTAAGGGAAAAGTTCTAGATGATCACTAAAGAGATCAAGGCAGCTCAGAAAGATTAGGTGACTTGGGATGAGTCACATGTCAGTGTTGGGGGCCTGTTGGCAGCAGGCCAAAATTGGAAATAAAGCGTGCATGTAGAAGAAGGATAGCTGGAAGAGCAATCATGGGAAATAAAGCATGTAGGAGGAAAGAGAAAACTAGCAAGAAGCACAGCACGCACGCATGCAAGTAGGAGGTGACAGTTGGAAGGAAGCAACGAATGCATGTGGAGAAGGAATACCTAATGACATAAGAGTTAGGATTTTTCATAAGATTTTTTTTGTGTAAACAACTAAAGAGCCTGATAGATATAAATATAGGCAAGCAGGTATCAAAGAGGGTTTCTCAAAGATTCAAAATTTTCAGAGACTTTGCGAAGGTTGAGTTGTAACATTGTTGTAGAGTTGAACCCAGTTTATGTAATATTTTGATAAGAGAACTACCTGTAACGAGAGAGCTAGCAGGAGGTAGACCTAGAGGATCAAATCATAGGTTGAGGAGCTCGATGCGATCTAGTTCGCCTCACATAGATCTTGTTGATCTAAGGAGAATTGTAAGCGCAAGGTGCACGAACTACAGAACTACCATAATAAGAGAGACAAGAGCCAAATCTTTGTGGGCGTAGCCCTAGGAGGGGGTGAACCACGGTAATACCTGTGTAATGTGATGAATGCATGGATATCTCTGTTTACTTTTGTTATTTAATTGTTAATTGTGATGAATGAATGACTTATTATACTGTGTAATTCCCTTCTGTTGCACTATTAAATTCCGAAGGTCAGATAACAGTAATTTGCAATATAAATAATAAGTAATGGCTCAAAACGTAGACCCTCTATCTCCTACTCAATCCTAGGTTGTAAACACTTGAGTCTTACAGCCACCCATAAAATCTATCTCGGGTGAGATTGCGCAGTGCATTATGTGTGTTGTGTTGCCTTCTAGTTCACCAGAAGGGCCGATAGTTTTAGGCTTTGTTGGTACCCTGAAAGATATGAACCCAGGGTCTGGAGCACAGAGTTGTTTGGTAGTTTAGAACCAACAGATAGTGTGACAGTGGTTCCATCATTATACTTCTATTTCAGGTCGGTTGGACAGGGCAAGCACAGGTGGTTGTAGCCACCTTCCGGTTGTAGCTGGAGAACTTACGGGGTTGTAGCCTTCTTCTGGTTGTAGCTAGAGAATTGGGGAGTTTGAGCTTCCCTCAGGTTGTAACCTGAGAAACTAGGGGGTTGGAGCCTTCTTCCAGTTGCAGCTGGAAAACAAAGGAATATGGTGCTTCCAGTGAATGTAATTCTTCAAGACATATAAGAAATAACATTATGTGTTTTTCTCCCGATTTGGGTTTCCACGTAAAACATTGGTGTACTGTGTATGTGTGTGATTGTTCATTTCTTATTGCTCATTATTGGATAATAATTCTACAATGATATAACATTTGGATTATTTGGAGAAAAAGGATTATAATTACGCTATTACTGATTCACCCCCCCTCTCAGTAATCCAACAATTGGTGTCAGAGCAGGTTGCTTCAGAAATTAGTTTAACCACTGAAAGGTAGATCATGGAGAGTACCTACTCATATAAAAATGGAATACCACACTTTGATGGATAGAAGTATGATTTTTGGAGCATAAGGATGAAGACATATATACAAGCACAGGGGTTTGAAATTTGGCAATCAATTGTAGATGGATACATAGTACCAACAGTTCCACCAACAAATGACAAAGCAGTGAAACTTGGTCAAAATAATTCCAAAGATACAAATGCACTTTTGAATGGTCTCAGTGAAACAATATTCACCAAAGTTGTACATTGTAAATCTTCTAAAGAGATTTGGAACAAGCTTCAAAATATTTATGAAGGAGATACAAAAGTCAAAGCAGAAAAAATTCAAACTTACAAAGGTTAGTTCAAATAGCTAAAAATGAAGGAAGATGAGAATATTGCAGCCTACTTCTTAAGAGTTGACGAAACAGTGAATGCAATCATAGGATTGGGAGAAGAAATCGAAGATTTTGTAATTGTTCAAAAGGTACTAAGATCTCTTCCTATGAGATTCAACCCTAAGATATCAGCACTAGAAGAAATATTGGATATGAACTCAATAAGCATGGACGAACTGCATGGAATATTCACAGCATATGAAATGAGAACTGAACAGGAAAATCTAGATGTAAAAGAAGCAGCCTTCAAAGCATCCAAAAAATCAAAGCAAAATAAAAAGGAACAAGAATAATATAGCAGCAGCAGCGACGTCTTAGAAGATGATGAAGAAGTGGTCAACTTCGTCAAAAGACTGAACAAGGGAACCAATGGTAGGTATAGAGGTAAGCTTCCTTTAATTTGTCTTAATTGTGATGGCATTGGTCATTATTCTAACAAATGTTCTCATAAGAAAAGGAGAAATGATGAAGGTTACTCAAAAGGAAAACACACATATAAAGGAAAAAGAACTACAAAGAAATATTTCAAGAAAATCTTATGCATCAAAGAAGACATCTCATCATCAGATGAAGATGAAATCAGTGACAGTGAGAAAGGAAGAGTTCTATTCATGGTAGCAAAATATTTTGACAAAGAAGACTCCGAAGAAGAATATGAAGAAGCCAAAGAAGGATATGAAGAAGTCAAAGACAAAATTGAAGAGGCAGAAGTTGACTATCTAGAAGACTTAATGTGTTCCATAGAAGTTATCAGAAGAGAAAAGAAGAAAAAAAATAAACTACGAGCAGAACTAGACAAGAAAAAGGACACTCGAGAACTAGAACAAATGATCACAAGATTGAAGATTCAAATAGAAGAAGATAAAACAATTGAGGAAGCACTCAAAGAACAACTAGAAGAAAATGACAAGATCATTGGAAACTTGCAAGCAGAGATTGTCACAGTAAGAAAGGATATTCAAAAGAAAAATATGCAGAATAGCTCAAAAGTTTTGGATGATATTATCAGCAGTCAAAAATCTCATCTTGACAAGTTTGGACTTGGATACAATCAGACAGAAAAAGGATCAAACTCCAAAATAACAGAGCAAGAAACAAATCCAAAAAGCTATGCAGAAACAATCAAAGGGGATAGGAAGATATACAAGGAAGATTGCAGGGACACTCCTCTAATGAGAATATTCAGATTTCAGAATCAGCAATAGACAGATAGGCCTCAAGAAGAAGAAGGATTCATAAGAGCACCTTTCAGAAGATCTTCAACTCCTAGGTATCAAACTATATTTTTTTGTTTATGTTATGCATGTAATAATTTTGGACATAAAGTTGTGAATTGCAGAGCTAACAGCAGGAACAATAACAAATTTGAGAGTCATACACAAAGGGGTTACTCAATAAGACCTAGTGAAACACAAAGAAGGAGTTACAACAGGTTTGAATCTTTGAGCACTGAAGTGGATTGTTACAAATGTAAAAATTTTGGACATGTGGCCAAAAATTGCAGAATGACAATCCCTCCTAAAGAACCTCAACAGAATAACAACAGTCATAGACAAGAACCTCAGAAAATGACATGGATAAGAAAGCAAGATCAGTATAGCAATGAAGAATGCATAGTCTCTCTACAAGCTAAGCAAAAGAAACACGGTTGCTATGTTGACAATGGGTGTTCAAAACACATGACAGATGATAGAGACAAATTTCTTACATTGTGAAAGGAAAGAAATAGATCAGTCTCCTTAGGAAATAATAATTCAGCCAAAATCATTGGACAAGGCACAGTCCAAATTGGGAACAAGAATAAAAAGGCACAAAATTTTCTACTGGTAGAATATATGAAACATAATCTTCTAAGTGTGAGTCAAATGTGTGACCAAGGGCATAAAGTTAATTTCGATTCACAAAAGTGTGAGATAAGAAGAGAAGGTTCAGGGAAATTGGTCAGTACAGTTGTAAGAACTTCAAACAACATATATGTGTTAAGTGAAATTGGAAATGAAAAGTGTTTTCTAGGAAAGGAAGATGAAATTTGGCTATGGCACAGAAGAATGGATCACATGTATTTTGATAACCTTGTCAAAGTCAACAAAAGAGAAGCAGTCAGAGAAATTCCCCAGATCATGAAACCAACCAACACTTTATGCAAGCATTGTCAACAAGGAAAGCAAACAAAGACCAAGTTCAAATCAAAGGAATATTCAACAACAAGACCATTAGAAATTGTCCATACTGATCTAGTTGGACCAACTACAACAAAGGGCTTAAAAGGTGAGAGATACTTTATGTTATTAGTTGATGATTTGTAACACACCCACTACCATAATCAAATTTTCATTGATTTTTGCAGAATCAGAGCCCCTGAAATATCTACGGAGGCCTAGCGTAAGCTAGCTCTTTCTCTCTCTCTGCTCCCATGTGATCGCGGGTCATGATCACAGGTCAAATAATCATGGCACCTCTTTGTATTTCGCACCTTAGTGCTACAGGGATGTCAAATCGTTCGACTATGCAACCGTCGAACCCCGGAAAGGTTAGTGACTGGCCAATAGGGATGAATCCCTACAGGGTTAGCAAATGGCCTTTAAGAACGGCCCTATCGCCTGGTTGAGTGGAGTATAGGTGGTGAGAGGGGAAACACGACACAGTGGGCAACGTGACAAGAGATGGGTCCCACTTCACATGCCA
>JZKD02S1950934.1:443979-457339 GCA_000966675.3 Picea glauca
AAAGCTGAAAATAACTCAAAAGAAATTTTGGCTAGTCTTTCCCGTACAGATTGGAAGGTTTTTGCTAATCAACCTGGGTCATTCCAAAGTTGAATCTACTGCTCTTGAGGAGGTCAAGTTGGTGAATCTCAAACACAGGAAACACGACCCTTATCAAATAGTGGGGAGCTGCATGGCTCACTGTAGCATGAAAATGTTTGAGCATGAGGAATCCCTTCGCGATGACATTTTCAAAGGGTCAAAACCTACGAGGAGGTGTTAGGAAGGGTACAGACATTATCATCCAACTTTCAAACCAATCTTCTAACCTTCCAGAGACACCGGTTGAATTCCAAAGAAATTTTGAACAAATTTCAAATGGAAATTTCACAGTTAAAGGAAATGGATGTTACCCTAGTAGACAGGTGGCTAGTGAAGCCAAACTTAAAATTGCAATCAATTAAGTTTAGTGGTAAGGAGATTGAAGATCAGTTTCCAGAAACTCATAGAAAGTTCTATTTATATGAAGCAAAGGATCTCCTAGGGCCTCCCAAAAATTTCCTACATCTTCTGGAAAAATGTATTGAATGTATCAGGTAAAAAGAAGGAGATACTTTAGTAAAACAATGAAATATCATTTTGAAAACTTGTATTATCGATATGATAGGAAAATAAATGATAATCATCCAAACAGTTGGGGTTTGCAATTCTTGTAACTATTTTCCCCTAGGAGTTAGGAGATCACCAACCAACAATCATGAAGGATCTGGTATAAATATAATTCTAGGATACTGATCTAGGGCTTTTTTTTCTGGGCAGATTGTAACGAAGAATTTGAAGATATTTTTGAATTAATACGAATACAGATTGAAGATTCCAGATCTATTCAAGTTTGAGTTATGTGTTTCTCCGTCGTTTAATATTTTTCATATATCTTTTTAATGAATGCTTAACTACAATTTAGTGCAACTTCAACTGTGGTAATTAATTGTTCTTGCAATTTAATCCTTTACAGCCTTTCCTCTGTATCGGCTATCAGTAGATATAAGACCTGTAAAAGTTTTAGATTTCAATATCATATGCTTCATTAAGAGTTTTTCCTGATTTTTTTCTTCTCTTGTCAACACAATGAGATTCCTCTTTAATTGATGCCTCCCCCTGTTCGACAGCTTAATGTTTTCTTTTCACTTCATGTATATTCCCTTTTCAAAATTTAACTCAGATACCAGAAACGACCTTTAGTTTCATCATACTAGTAATTCAAGGTTTTTTCTGGAGTTCTTTTTACATGTTTTGAAGCAGAAATAGCGAACTCTTAAAAGAAAATACAAGAACTTATGCTTTCAATCCTTTTCACCCATGACTATTCTAGTTACAAGACAGCCTAATATCGAACCTGGACTATTAGATCAAATGAGTATTGCTTTGAATTTATTTAACACCATCCTTCAGATAACAAATAACCGATTCGAGTTAGAACATTCATGGGCAGTTATTGAAAGAGACATTAGCATCCAGGAAAACTGGGAAGCTAGACAGAGACTGTTAAAGAACCAACAATATCCCTTTTCATATAACCTAACTTTTTATCCTTAACCGTCTCTATCTTTTTGGATGCCTTGACGGTGTACTTTAGATCCTTAAAGTACAAACTCAGGAACAACATCTTTTTGGCGTCGTTGTCGGGGAACGAAGAAACGAAGCTTTTCCCTGGGAAGAATGACATTGACACTTTCTATATTTGATAGTGAACAAAGATCGAAAACCTTATAAGGCTCCCTTATTTTTCACTTGGCGACTCCAAGATAAATAAACTAGCTTTTAACCGAAAGAATACCAAAAGAAAGCCAGACAACAAACAGACTTCGTCGATTCCAGATCCAGAAAAAAATTTAAAATCAAGAAGATATCCTAAATAGACTGTATCATCGACAAATAGGTTTTATCAACCTAAAATTACAGATTCGAACACTAGATATCTTTGTGAAGGATCGAATACCCCACCGTATTACGGGGGATTAACAAGTAATAAGATTACAACTTTTGAGCCTGGTTTGGTCTCGCCTGATTTTAAAACTGAGATTTTCCCAACCGTTTCTTTTACGAACAGAAATAAAAGATCTGCATCACTTCCCTCTTCGATTGACACTTCTTCACTTCGCAAATTTCATTTTATTATTCTTCTCGACACAACTCCTATTGATTCTCCTTTATATTCACCCTATGAGTCTGAAGAAAACAATCCACTTTTCCCTAGCTACCCTTCCTCAAGTTTCCTTTCTCTCAACAACCAATTTCCTAAAACCATTCTTCATAATTTCCAAGCAAAAACCTCTAAATCATCAATGGTTGTGGCCGGAGGAGGTGCTGCTGGAGGTGGGGCTGTAGGAGGAGGAGAAGGCGTCCAAGCACCACCCCCTAGAATATTTGCAAAGGTGGTTGTTAGATATGCTCTTTTGATCCTCCCAGTTCCCCTACATGACTTACCTGAAAACTAACCATAAAATCGCTAACCATAGGATGCTTGTTTTGAAAAATAATTAGATACCTAAAGGTTTAATCCCCTTAGAAAGGCTATTCAACCATGATGACATCCCTTTAAAGTCTACCTTACAGCCTCAGCCGGAGGAGGTCGAGGATTGCGATATAGGTACCAAAGAAAATCCTAGGTTGGTGAAATTATCCAAATATTTGTCTCCGAAAATCAAAAGTAAGTATTTTGAGTTTCTTAGACAATATAAAGACATTTTCTCTTGGTCTTATGACACCACTATAATGGAACATAAAATTCCTCTCAAACCAGGTGTAAAACCTTTCAAACAAAAACTCAGACAGATTAACCCGATCCTACTACCGGTAATAGAAAAAGAAGTCAAAAACCTCTTGGATGCTAAAATCATTGTCTCACTAAGATACTCTGAGTGGGTATACAATTCAGTCCCAGTGAGAAAGAAAAACTGTGAGATCAGACTATGTGTAGATTTTAGAAACCTGAATCGATCATCACTTAAAGACAATCATCCATTACCTAAGATGGATCATGTTTTAGAAAAAGTAGTTGGATCTAACAGAATGTCCATGATTCATGGTTTTTTAGGTTACAATCGGATTGTTGTACACCAAGATGACAAAGAAAAAACTGCGTTCACTACCCCTTGGGGTACTTTTATGTATGATAAAATGCCTTTTGGTTTAATGAATGCAGGGGAAACTTTCCAACGAGCCATCGATATAGCTTTCATGGGCGAAAGAGATAAGTTTTTTGTTATCTATCTAGATGACCTGACTGTTTTCTCTAAATCTGATGCAGAACATCTAAAACACCTCGAACAAACTTTCGAGAAATGTTGCAAATTCGGTTTGTCACTTAATCCCAAAAAATCCCATTTCGCAATGCAAGAAGGTAAACTATTGGGTCATATCGTGTAAGGAAATGGAATCAAAATCGATCCCAAAAGGGTTGAGGCGATAGATACCATAAATATTCCTAGAAATGTGAAAGAAATTCAGTCTTTTTTAGGAAAAATAAACTTCTTGAGAAGATTCATCCCTAACTTTGCCGAAATTGTTAAATTGATTACAGATATTCTTAAAAAGAATAGCAAGGTGAAATGGACAAACGAAGCCAAAGCGTTGTTTCAACGAATCAAGAAAGTAATAAGTGAAGCTCCAGTCCTGGCAAGCCCAGATTACACAAAAGAGTTTTTGATTTTCTCTTTTGCCTCTAAACATACAATCGCAAATGTATTATTATAGAAAAATGATGAAGGTTTTGAGCGGCCTATTGCATTTTTTAGCAGAAGTCTCAAGGACATAGGGGCTTCTGTAGTGCAAGATATTAGATATTTTGGGGATTAACTGCGTAGTGTAAGTCATTAATATATGACTCATATTCATGAGTATTAGTCGCAACTGACCAATAATTCTCATGATTTGAATAGTCCACTTAGCACTCATTGCATCAGGTGATGCTCACAGGGGTGAAGAAATGAGATTGAAACCAACGAAATGAATCGCATAGCATCAATCGTCACTTCCGGGGCTTGCACCCGGTAACCAGGACTTCCCAGGTGATCACCCATCCCAAGACGCCTCTGGCTCAAGCACGCTTAACTGTGGAGTTTTTCCCACAATCAAGCCCACTTAGCTTGCTACCCCATTTGCAAAACCTTAGCAAGTATTGTGCCTTATGAACTACCCAGTTAGAGCTCCCTTAACTCTTATTTTTTAAGCATATAGGGGCTTCTGCAGTGTAAGATATTAGATATTTTGGGGATTAACTGCTTAGTGTAAGTCATTAATATATGACTCATATTCATGAGTATTAGTCGCAACTGACCAATAATTCTCATGATTTGAATAGTCCACTTAGCACTCATTGTATCGGGTGATGCTCACAGGGGTGAAGAAATGAGATTGAAACCAACGAAATGAATCGCATAGCATCAATCGTCACTTCCGGGGCTTGCACCTGGTAACCAGGACTTCCCAGGTGGTCACCCATCCCAAGACGCCTCTGGCTCAAGCGCGCTTAACTATGGAGTTTTTCCCACAATCAAGCCCACTTAGCTTGCTACCCCATTTGTAAAACCTTAGCAAGTATTGTGCCTTATGAACTACCCAGTTAGAGCTCCCTTAAATCTTATTTTTTTAATCATATAGGGGCTTCCGCAGTGCAAGATATTAGATATTTTGGGGATTAACTACGTAGTGTAAGTCATTAATATATGACTCATATTCATGAGTATTAGTCGCAACTGACCAACAATTCTCATGATTTGAATAGTCCACTTAGCACTCATTGCATCGGGTGATGCTCACAGGGGTGAAGAAATGAGATAGAAACCAACGAAATGAATCGCATAGCATCAATCGTCACTTCTGGGGCTTGCACCCGGTAACCAGGACTTCCTAGGTGGTCACCCATCCCAAGACGCCTCTGGCTCAAGTGCGCTTAACTGTGGATTTTTTCCCACAATCAAGCCCACTTAGCTTGCTACCCCATTTGCAAAACCTTAGCAAGTATTGTGCCTTATGAACTACCCAGTTAGAGCATCACCCGATGCAACGAGTGCTAAGTGGACTATTCAAATCATGAGAATTATTGGTCAGTTGCGAATAATACTCATGAATATGAGTCATATATTAATGACTTACACTACGCAGTTAATCCCCAAAATATCTAATATCTTGCACTGCGGAAGCCCCTATATGCTTAAAAAATAAGAGTTAAGGGAGCTCTAACTGGGTAGTTCATAAGGCACAATACTTGCTAAGGTTTTGCAAATGGGGTAGCAAGCTAAGTGGGCTTGATTGTGGGAAAAACTCCACAGTTAAGCGCGCTTGAGCCAGAGGTGTCTTGGGATGGGTGACCACCTGGGAAGTCCTGGTTACCGGGTGCAAGCCCCGGAAGTGACGATTGATGCTATGTGATTCATTTCGTTGGTTTCAATCTCATTTCTTCACCCCTATGAGCATCACCCAATGCAATGAGTGCTAAGTGGACTATTCAAATCATGAGAATTATTGGTCAGTTGTGACTAATACTCATGAATATGAGTCATATATTAATGACTTACACTACGCAGTTAATCCCCAAAATATCTAGTCTCAAGGACGTTGAGCTAAAATATGACATTTTGGAAAAACAAGCTTATGCAATGGTAAAATCTCTCAAGGCTTTCAGAACATGCGTATTGCACTTGAAGATCATTGCTTATGTGTCTTCAAGTTCTGTTAAAGATATATTTGTGTAGCCAGACAACAACGGAAGAAGAGGCAAGTGGCTGGCTAAAATCCAGGAGTTCGACCTGGAAGTCAAACCGAATAAAATTATCAAAGGTCAGGGTTTGGCCAAATTGCTAGCCGAATCAAATTTGAAAGTACTTGGAATAAATCAGCTACAAGAAAATGAGGGATTTTTAGAAATAGATGAGCTTGACGTCACTGCACCCACAACTGAGATTCAAGACAAGTTCTCTACTTCAGTCTGGTACTGCGATATTGTTTCTTACCTACTAACCCTTCGATGTCCTAGTGAATTAACCCCATCCAAAACTAGGACACTGAAGTTACACATTGTAAAATATTGTATCATAGATGGTAAATTGTATTGTAAAGACCCTCTGGGTTTCCTGCTGAGTTGCTTAGTCGAGACCGAAACGAAAAGGGTTATCGATGAATTCCACTTAGGAGTGTGCGGTGGGAAACAACTTATAAAATATTAAGAGTCGGGTATTACTGAACTAAATTATTCACAGATGTAAACACTAAAGTCTAAACTTGTACTCATTATCAAATGTTTACAGGCAAACAGAAAGTCCCAACCTTACCTTTAGTTCCAGTTAAAACCGAAGCTCCATTTCAACAATGGGGTCTTGATTTCATTGGAGAAATTCACCCACATTCCAGCGCACAACGCAAGTGGATTTTAACTGCGATAGACTATTTCACTAAATGGGTGGAAGCCATGCCCACAGGAAATGCAACCAACTCAGTAGTAATCAATTTCCTAGAAGAAAATATTTTATCCAGGTTTGGTTGTCCCCGAAATATACTCACTGATAATGCCCAAGCATTTAAGTCAATGGTCATGGTAAGCTTCTGCCAAAAATACAATATCATATTAGGACACTCAACAGCTTACTATCCACAAAGTAATGGTCTAGCTGAATCGTCTAATAAAAGTCTAATTACTGTGATAAAGAATGTTTTGACTGAAAATAAGAAAGCATGACATATCCATTTAAAATATGCTCTATGGGCTAACAGGATAAGTACCAAAAGATCAATTGAGATTTCCCCTTTTCAGATGGTATATGGTATCGACATCATTTTACCAATAAATCTTGCTCTACCCGTGATGAAACTTTGGCAAAATTCAAATGAAGAACCTAACAACGTTACCAGAAGGATAAACCAGCTAGTTGAAGTTCAGCAAAATCGGGCCGAAGTGAATGAAAGGTTACAAAGATATCAGGTTAACATGAAGGCCTTATTTGATGGAAAAGATAAAGATAGAGATTTCCTCCCTGGTGATCTGGTCCTGAAATGGGAAGCCGGGAGAGAAGACATTAGTAAACATGGCAAGTTTTATCCAATCTGGTCTGGCCCATATAAGATTTCAGCTTTTGAGGGAAAAAATGTTTTTATTAGAAAATCTCGATGGAGACATTCTCAACGCCCCTGTGAATGGGCGGCACCTTAAACACTTCATGCAATAATGTGTTTCTGAACTCTCATTGTACATACCGATTTGTTTTCATTCTTATTGTATAGTTTCATTTCCTTCAGTAAGTTTTTCCCTAAAAAATATAAATAAATAAATAAAATTTATTCATGAGATTTCCTGACAATCAACATGCTGACTTATTTTGCATAAAAGTTGTTGACCAACCAAGAGACTAGAGATGCTAAAAAGGTGACAGGCCCAAATAAGTATATTAATTGTCTTTCGATGAAAAAGGTAAGAAATTAACAAACTTTTAGCCAACAAACTAGGAGTTACCAAGGTATGAGATTCTGCTATGAAAACTCAATCTAAATTACCCTAGCAGATATAAATAAATAAATTGTTAGTCCAATTGATGTTGATGTTATCAAGGAGAAGTTTTAAATTATAACTAAGAAAATCTAAAAAAACGATCATGTGTGCAGTAGTCTTTTTGAAGCCCTTTATTTTCCCCTTAAGAAAGGTAAAGCCCGCTTCTCACCTGACCCCAATTGTTTATCATGAGTCCCTTGAGAAAAGAAAGGTCTCACTTTGGTTTTGAAAATTCTCAATCAAACCTTCAAAAACGAGAATAGGTTGAGTTTATAGTTCTTTAACTTTAGTTGAACCAGAAGTATGTCTAGGTTAACCCTAACCTTATTAGCTCTCCTAACAGGAATAAACTGATTCATTTTGCTCAAGGAAATCCCTTAAAATATGTCAAGAAGTTTCCTTTAAGAATTTCCTTGAAGCCAATGATGTTTGAAGGCGAGAGAGAAGATTAGTCAAGAGCCATTTAAGTGAGTTGATGGGCCTCTATTCTTAAAATTTTCAAGCAGATACCTTCCCGAGTATATTACATACTTATTGATTGCCCCCACTTCATATTAAAATAAAATATACACAAACAAATGGTGAAAGGAAATTCATTATATTGATTTCCCCCATCTAGTCCAAAGAGATGAAGAAAGGAAATCCATTATATTGATTTCCCTCGTCTAAGCATTTAAATGCTTTAAAAAAAAAAAAATGAAGTGGTGAAAGGAAATTCAATATGGGAAGTCGGATGACTTCACCGGGGTACTGAACATGCTCTTTAGCAGTGAAGCAATATCTTTACATATGATACTGTTATACTTGAATTACAAGACGCTCTAGAAACTTTTCTTCTTTCAGCTGGATTCACATTATAAGTTTATGTGATCCCCTAATTTGACACCTTTAAATTTACTTTACCTTGATGCAAACGGAATCAGATGAAACCTGGTAGAATGGTTAATTTGGTTTTGATTATCTTATACAGATCTGAGGTCATTTTCAGAAAAGGAAATCTATTGAGAACCTAACTCGAGAAAATCGGATGTTTTATTTTTGAAGAATTTTTAAAATCAAATGCAGAGATTCTAAAGTCTTGTCTAATTTTCCCTCCTGATCTGTTTCGCAAAGATGAATTATCGACCCCATTTACCCAATTAAGGCACTTGGTCTACATGTTCTTCTCGTCCCACAAGGAAATGAGATCCCTAGATGGAGCCTAATGTTGACATGAAGTTTAATGTTTTACCCTTTAAACCTGAAGCATCACTTTTTGTTAGTCATGGAGCCACCCTTAGTCTTAAAAAGAGTCAAAAATCTTTCGACTTTTTGGGTTTTGGGATTTGGCCTTTCACAAAGTTGTTTTCCTAACTAATCACTTCAGACTTCCAATGCCGAAATCCTGAAAAGGCTTTATATTAAAAAATAATAAGTGTTATAAGTCCTGGCATGTGTTTCACAAAGTATCATTTAATTGTGATTAATTAAACTCTTAAACACAATCAACAATTCATTAATCTCTCGCGATTCAGGTTTCCTTTTATCAAAGTGTTGTCAAAGCGTCATCCCTTGAACTCCTGGTCCCCGATTTTCCAAAAAGAAGAAGTTAATCACTAATCTTAATTGATTAAAGCATTAATACCAGTAATCAGTGCCTAAATTAATCCAATCGTAATTTCACGATTCAGGGTTTGTTCATGACATACCTAATGGGTACAGGATCCCCGAAATTCCGAAATGCGAAATTGCGAAATTTTTAACAAAGTTTAAAACGATTTTAAGTTAGTTTAAAACAGAAATAATAAAGATTAAAAGAATTTTTTGTGTTTCGCATTTCGGGATTCATTGAGAGCAGTCCTTTCGAAGCTTTAGATTCAAATTGTCGATATACGGTATCTTCTGTAACAGACAAATAGATATATTTCTAACTTAACTACGTATCTCTGGGCGTATCTTCCTCATTAAAAAAAAGATTAAAGTTTACCGCCTGTCACAGTACGTCCTTCGTGAGAAGATTTAAAGGTTAATAAAGCTTTGGTTTTTTCAAATTTCATTCTTATTTTTTAGACTCATAAGTGAATTACATTCAGGAAACTTACACATTTTTCTCCGCGACAAGAATTTGTTCTAAAACTCGAACATATGGCACCTAGAAAGGCACCTAAGAAAAGCGAAGAAGCAGCTGAAAGCTCACGCCCAGAAGGAGATGTTGTGTCTGATACTACACTGCATGCCATCGATTCTATCAAATCATGGAGGCAAATTTTTGAAACCTTGGACTACGAAATCAAGAATTTTCCCAATGATTCTGAAAACAAACTTCGAGACATAGAAGAGTCTGAGCTTCACAAAGTAGCCACGTGCCCACGACTCATGGCATACAATAATATGATTAGTTGGGTTTTAGAGAGGACAGACGTGCAGACGAGAAGCATCTCAGACAACCAAGGGGTCATAATCGACTCTTTCAAACCAGAGCATATACAAGTAATGTACAAACTGTCTCCCAATTCTAAGTACATTTATAATAAAGAGTTTGTAAGTGAATTTCAAAAGAACGAATGTATAGAAGCAGATCAAACATACCCCAGCATAATCAAAGACTGGTGGAAACACCCAGCAAAGTTCAGGGCTGATACCCATAACATTTATGCTACAGCCTCATTGAAAGAGTACATGGTTTATGTGGCTATGATGTTATGCAGACTTTTCGGGAAGAAAAGTCCTACCCATTTCCCTACAGAATGGGTGCCCCTTTTACATGAAGTAGTCGAAGGCTATAGCTTCAATTGGAACAAAATTCTATTAGATAACCTAGATAAGGAGGTTATGGAATATCAAACTGCGAGGTCCAATGGCCGACCAATATCCTTTTACATGTCGGCATATATCATGGACATTATATGTTTCATGAATCCTTTCCCTTTGATGAATTGAAGTTGGAACCCAACATGCACTGAGCCTAAACATGAATATCATTCTAAGCTTTGGGAAGAAAATGCTAAGGATTCATTTTACGAAATTTTTATTTCCGTGGTGATACCGGTGCATCAAATGATGTATGGTTGTGCACCCTCCCATATTTCAGCGTCGATCATAGGAAATCTCAAGGAGGTTTCCAATTGGTTTATTGAGGATAATTTCTCCTATATCAGGGTTTTTGGATGTTCTATCCCTCCTCATGCACTTTGGAAATTCCGCCCTGACAGACTGGTGTGCAAGGAGAAAGCTCATCAGATAATAACATGCGGTATTGGGATAGAGTTGAAAACAGCTCAAAAGAAATTTTGGCCAGTCTTTCCCATACAGATTGGAAGGTTTTCGCTACTCAACCTGGGTCATTCCAAAGTTGAAGCTGATTCTCTTGAGGAGGTTAAGTTGGTGAATCTCGAACACGGGAAACACGACCCTTATCAAACAGTGGGGAGCCACATGGCTCATTATGGCATGAAAGTGTTTGCGCATGAGGAATCCCCTCGCAATGACATTTTCAAAGGGGTCAAAACCTACGAGGAGGTGTTAGGCAGGGTACATAAGTTATCATCCAACTTTCAAACCAGTCTTCTAACCTTCCAGAGACACCAGTTGAATTCCAAAGAAATTTTGAACAAATTTCAAATGGAAATTTCACAGTTAAAGGAAATGGATGTTACCCTAGTAGACAGGTGGATAGTGAAGCCAAACTTAAAATTGCAATGAATTAATTTTACTGGTAAGGAGATTGAAGATTGGTTTCCAGAAACTCAGAGAAAGTTCTATTTATTTGAAGCAAAGGATCTCTCAGAGCCTCCAAGAAATTTCCTACATCTTCTGGAAAAATGTATTGAGTGTATCAGGTCAAAAGAATGAGATACTTCAGTAAAACAATGAAATATCATTTTGAAAACTTATAGTATCAGGATGATAGGAAAATAAATGATAATCATGCAAACGGTTGGGGTTTGCAATTCTTGTAATTGTTTGCCCCTAGGATTTAGGAGATCATCAACCAACAATCATGAAGGATCTGGTATAAATATAATTTCAGGATACTGATATAGGGATTTTTTTCTAAGCGGATTGTAACGAAGAATTTAAAGATATTTTTTAATTAATACGAATACAAATTGAAGATTCCAGATCTGGTCAAGTTTGAGTTATGTGTTTCTCCGTCGTTTCATACTTTTCATATATCTTTTTAAGGAATGCTTAACTACAATTTAGTACAACTTCTACTGTGGTAATTAATTACTCTTGCAATTTAATCCTTTATAGCCTTTCCTCTGTATCGGCTATCAGCAGATATAAGACCTGTAAAAGTTTTAGATTTCAATATCATATGCTTCATTAAGCGTTTTTCCTGATTATTTTCTTCTCCTGTCAACACAGTGAGATTCCTCTTTAATTGATGCCTCACCCTGTTCGACAACTTTATGTTTTCTTTTCACTTCATGTATATTCCCTTTTCAAAATTTAACTCAGATACCAGAAATAGCCTTTAGTTTCGTCATACTATTAATTCAAGGTTTTTTTTTGGAGTTCTTTTTACATGTTTTGAAGCAGAAATAGCGAACTCTTAAAAGAAAACACAAGAACTTATCTTTTAAATCCTTTTCACCCATGATTGTTCCAGTTACAAGACAGCCTAATATCGAACTTGGACTATCAGATCAAACAAGTATTTCTTTGAATTTATTTAACACCATCCTTCAGACAACAAATAACCGGTTCGAGTTAGAACGTTCATGGGCAGTTATTGAAAGAGACATTAGCATCCAGGAAAACTGGGAAGCTAGACAGAAACAGTTAAGGAACCAGCAATAGCCCTTTTCATATAACATACCTTTTTATCCTTAGCCCTCTCTATATTTTTGGATGCCTTGATGGTGTACTTTAGAGCCTTAAAGTACAAACTCAGGAACAACATTTTTTTGGCACTGTTGTCGGGGAACGAAGAAACAAAGCTTTTCCCTGGGAAGAACGACATTGACACTTTCTATATTTGATAGTGAACAAAGATCGAAAACCTTATAAGGCTCCCTTATTTTTCACTTGGTGACTCCACGATAAATAAACTGGCTTTTAACCGAAAGAATTGTTGTAGGAAAATCTGCCTGCGGACAAGTAGATCGACCTCTAAGGCTTGACCTTAACCCTAGAAAGAAAAGTGCTTATCATGGACACTAAATTTATTTCGAATCTATCTAAGACTAATGCATGAGAAGGGAGAGTAACAGAAGTACCTCTTAACCGACGTTTTTCCCTGCACGCTCCGAGTTACGCTCCAATCCTTTGCTCCTCGTTGAGGTCTGTGGACAAAACAAGATACGACCACTTCCTACTCTACTGACATTAGCTTGAAAACATATCTATCACTGAATGATAAGTTCATGTAACATCAAACACAAACTAGAAAGAAACAGGCCAAGCGTGTCATATTAATGAGAATAACGACAATAGTACTTACAATCGTAGATGTGAATGCGACAACTTCGTCAAGTCCTCTTCGTCTAACCCTTGCCTAAACGATCCACAACCTGGATGACAGCAGCTTCGATGATTTCTCTCCTTTGGCTGACTGCAAGTTTCCTCCAAGATCATAAGTTTCACATGTTCAGTTCTTCCCCCTTCTTCATCACCATAGAGCTTGCTTATATAGGCTAGCAATGGCCTAACCACTTGAGTTATGTTTAGAACCAGTTAGGAACCTCCTCCTTGGATTAGAGATATTTTGATAGAACCAAGAATTCGAGTTCAACCATCTCCCAAACTCGAATGATTCTCCCCTTATTCTTCTCACCGGGCTAACAATTTACCCAGAATGGAGAGCGCTCCCTCAGAAGGGGCATCAAAGCGCTAGAACGCTCCAGAGAAGGC
>JZKD02S1950934.1:482651-495605 GCA_000966675.3 Picea glauca
TCATTTCTTATTGCTCATTATTGGATAATAATTCTACATTGATATAACACTTGGATTATTTGAAGAAAAAGGATTATAATTATGCTATTACTGATTCACCCCCCCTCTTAGTAATCCAAAATCCTTGTGATTAGGCCATGTGTCACCTCTAGATTGGCCCATACAATCGAATCATTGCACAGTCACCCTGTCCAGTCATCTACCCAGTTAGTTGTACAGTCAGCCCGTACGCCACATGTTGACCTGTCACGTGTCATGCTGCCACTGGTGGAACGTCACGTCCGTACAACCAAATTTCATGCCCAGATCCTTCCACTTGTCACCACGTCATCATCTGTACAACCATGTGTCACTTCCGTACAGTGCCACATGTCAAATTTTTATAGGTCCAACTCAATCCTGAAAATGCCAAAAATGACGGCCACGTGTCACACCCTAGTACTACCACATTTCCCTATTGACGTCATTTACCATGTCATGATGACTTCACTAGTACGGCTTGTTGACTTTTACTTTTTTTCCTGTTTTGGAAATCGATCAGAACGCGATAACTTTCGCATACGGTGTCCATTTTCAGAAAAAAAATATGGCCAGAATCAGCACGACAAACCCGACACAATGGTGTTTATTTAGTCCAATTCCAAAAACTTTGATTTTTAGGCCTTCCTGGATCCATTTGGATCACACCTCCCCACTAAGACCTTTTGGTCCTCCAGAAGGATATTAACCAGTCATCAAGTCTGGGATAGGCCTCCCCACTTGTCCTTTGTCTTTAAACTTTGTTTTGTGCACATGTCGCATCATAATCAATTGCATAATAACCATGACAACTGAAAGCATATTTTTAGCCACTTGAACTCATTCACATCTTACTGAATCCACTACCATCCATGTAGAAAACATTAGAAGTGATAACATCAGAAATATGACTGCAAATGAACCAATATGTTTGTTTTTCTTGCACGACATTAACTTGTCTTGAAGAAAAGTATGATTGAATTCCCATCCTACAACCATCTCATGTTCATGCTTAATATCAACTACTTTACTTGGCACAATTATAGGTGTATTTCTTGCATAAGTTGCCTTCTTTAATTGTTCCATTTTTATAAGAGATTGATTTGATTTTATGTGATGAGCATGTACAACATATTCATTGCCTTCTTTAGTTAAGTGATATTGATTATGTTCCCTGTAGAAGATTGCTTTGCGATCATATAAATAAGGGATTCCTAAGACCATTCCACATGTTTCTAGTGGCACCACATCACATGTTACTTCATCCACATACTTAGATGTAATTGCAAACTTTATGATACATTTCTTTGTTATGGGAAATTTGTGATCTTTTCTTATCCAATTAAGTGAATACAATTTTTGATGCATCTTAGTGTTTAATCCCAATTTCTGAACCACTTCATCTAAAATTAAGTTAGTTGAGATCCAATATCTATTAATGTGTCGATCTTAGTAAGTTTCATTATGACCCTTATATGAAACAATTTACTTCTTGAATCAAAACCATCACCAATTTTACCTGACAAACCAATTGTTGTGATCTTAGACTCATCACTTGAGTCATACCCCAATTCTGTTGGTTGTGCTGTTGTTGCAAATATTTTCCTCCCTTTCCTCTCTTTGAACCACTTCGGTCTCTTCTCTAGGTGCAATTTCCAGCAATGGTCATCATCGTTTCGTTCTTTCTTGCAATGTTTGCAAGAGAGCTTCTCTTCCTTCACTGTCGCTAAATTTGCTTTCTTCCCATTCCCTTTTCCTTTTCCATCCTTCTTTGAAGATGAGTCCCCTGATACACTAACTCCAGTTTTCCTAGCTTCAATATACGTTGCTTGGATAGAAACCTCATCAAGATTAGTAGGTCCAAACATAAACATCCTATTACGAATATAAGCAGGAAAACCTCTTATATACTTCATAAGAGTTTCTTGTGTAGTTAATGGAACATCTAACATCAAAGCCATCTTACGAAATTCATCTGTATATTCCTGCACTGATTGTCCTTTCCTTAACTTAAGACTTTTCCATTCAATTAAATCCTTTTCCTATACCCCAAAGGATAGAATTGTTTTATAAGTGTAGAAATAAAATCATGCCATGATGGAAAAATCTTACCAACTTGCTGAGTTCCATGTTGCATTTTACTTTTCCACCAGATGAGAGTTGTGCCTTCAAGATGAAGCAATGTCAATCTGATTTTGGTTGCCTCATCTTTGATTTGTTGCACATTACAATATACCTCCATCTTTCTAACCCAGTTATCAAGTTTCTCAGCATTAACTTCTCCATCATACATAGGTAAAACAAATTTTACATCAAGTTTAAGTAATGACATATCATGCTTATGTTTATAAGAATGTTTTCTTGCAGTAGACTTTGAACTTGTACTTGAAGAAGATGGAGATGAAGGAGGTGAAGGAGGAGATATTGGAGGATCCTTGAAGACTCCCCTAGAACCGGTCTCTTTCGTTCCAAGTAATCATCCTACAACACTTTTACCATCTCCGACATGGAAAATAAAGTTCTTTGAAACTCTCTTTCATTTTGAGAAAGTTCTTCTTCTGATGCCATCCTCTCACTTTGAGATGTCCTCTTTCTTGATCCAATCTTTGGATCTCCTTCAACAAGCTCTCCTTCACCACAACATAGCTTTTCCTTGGTAATCATGCAAACTCAAACAACCAACTGTCAACCTGCTCTGATACCACTTGATCCAAAAATGATCTTTTAAAGACTTGGTTGAGTTTTAAGCATGTGTTAAATTACCATTCAAAAACTTAAATGAGGAAGGAGATTTTAATGAAATAATGTTGCAGCCATTATAAATAATATATAAAAGAAATTAAAATAAATAACATCAAACCATAACGCCAAGATTGTTAACGGGGTTTGACAAGGTTGCCTATGTCTTCGAGCCTTTGTCTCAGTGGGGGAGGATTTCTTATTAATATTCAATGATGAAAAATTATATCATAAGTATATCAAATGGATTACAAACTGGTCTATTTATGTTCTTCTCGACCTCAAGAATCCTACACAACTGACGGCACTGAAAAAAGTTGAGCATAGCTCCCGGAAATGGCCTCCAAAGTTCACTTCCTCAATGGTTTCCTTGCATAAAATGGCTTAATGTTCCAAAATCTGTAGCATTCTATTGTTTTTTAACTTTCTTGTGCTGTCAAAAACCTCTGGTTCTTATATATTTCAAGTTGGGAGACTCCTCCCAACTTCCCCCCAAGATCTAGCCTCAAAAAGGGCTCTGGATCCTCAATTTTGGGCAAAAATCAGGATAAATAACCCAAAAAATCATACAATATCATTTTAAAATCCACAAATGACAAATAATTCATGTGCGCCCCTTTTTCCTGGGCTCCTGGTCACATGGGAGGGTCCATGTGGCCACACACTAATGTTGGCACCCTAGTCCTCTGCCCTGGCCTTCGCTCCTGGTCGCATGATAAGCCATGTGGCCTTGAGTTGGTGTAACATCTGCACGCCCCCCGAACTGACTCATGTTCGATCGGGCTATCCCCCCACCAACCAGGTCTTATCCCCAAACCCTTGGCACATATCACAACAAAACATTTTTTTGTTGCGTGGTGGTTAAGAACCACATATAGATCAGACGGTAAGTCGGTTGTTCCGAAGACTTTGTCTATGTGGAGGTCAGGTGGTTGATTCTCATGCAGTGTCGAACAAATTTTTGACCTAGCCAACATTGGCCAAATACAGGGTGCCACATGGTGCCCTATGATTGGGCCACGTGTCACCTCTGGATTGGCCAGTACAATCCAGTCATTGCACAGTCACCCTATCTAGTCATCTTCACAGACAGTCTGTACGCCATGTGTCGACCTGTCACGTGTCATGTTGTCGTTGGTGCCACATCACGTCCATACATCCACATGTCATGAACAAATCCTGCCACATGTCACCATGTCATCATCCATACAGCCACGTGTCACTTTCGTACAGTGCCACGTGTCAAATTTTTATAGGTCTAACTCAACTCTAAAAATGCCAAAAATGACTACCACATGTCACACCCTTGTGTTGCCATGTGTCCTTGTTGACATCATCATGACGTCATCTACCACATCATGCTGACATACTGTTGACATTAGCAGTATGGCCTGTTCACTGTTGACTTTGACATTTTTTACTTTTTTTCCTATTTGGGAAATCGATCAGAACGCGATAACTTTTGCATATGGTGTCCATTTTCGGAAAAAAAAAATATGGTTAGAATTGGTGCAACGAACCCGACGCAATGGAGCTATTTTAGTCTGATTCCAATAACTTTGATTTTTAGGCCTTCCTAGATCCATTTGGATCACTAAACCTCTACATGATTTATTGAATACCCTATCCTTGTATGATGCCTCGATATTGTCTAAACCTCTACAAAATTTCCTTATCAGATATGGTGCGATATGAAATTTGATGTTTTTAGTGTTTGGTTTTGGTAATTGGACATGTGGAAGTCAATCCTAGTTCTCTTCATAGCAAATCAATCAACAACATAGTAGATATTTAACTTTCTTAGAGTGTAGTTAATTTATAGCTACATCGGGGTTTACATCAGTGATTTCTACTTAATTTTGGCAGTGAAAACTCTTCCTATAACATAGATGCAATGCATCTTATGTGTTCAATCTAATCTAATAACAATGAAAAACTTATGTGGTTATTTAATGTAGGTTATCATTCTCGTCTCCTCACTTAAATTTGTATTGTGTCCCTACTAGTTTGAGAGCTTCTTGGCATGCACATTGCTCGTTCCAGCTTGTAAATACTTAGTTTTTCCCTTCCTTATTCGTAATAAATGCATCATTTTTCATCCTCAAAAGACTATAATTTAGGAAGGATTATCCTAAGAAAACAAAAGGAAACAAGGAGGTTTGAGTGAAAGGAATTTTTCCATGTGCGAGGGACCAAAAAAACCAAGCAAACCACCTAGCTAACAAAACAACTCGTTTGGATATGGAACCTTAAGGATAAAAAGGGGGGTAATAACATTATCCCATATCCCATAGTTTATTTAAATCATAGACTATGTTTATGATTTAGGTGGATATCGGTGGCCATCCACCTTTTCCAACTGGCTCAAAACAATTTTCTGGCAATTTTGGTAATTTACTATTTTTAGGAGTTTTTCACTTCTGGAGCCATTTTGAGGCCCTAAATGATGTTTTTTGGGAAAATGGGGTGAAATATGGCATTTCTTTAGATATTTCCCCTAAAATGAATCTCCTCTATGATACCTTTCCAATGGGCTATCACACGCCTAAAACGGAGATCGTATGCAAAATTTACGACCCCGAGAAGTTGATGTACTAACTTACCCAAATGGGGCCCATGTGACTTTTGGCACTTCATCTCCTAGGGTTAGGTTTTTGGATGTCTAGGATTTTTGTCATTCCTATTTATTGTAAAAATTCCTTCATAGCCTCATTGTTATCATCTTCTTGCGAATGAGTGCAACCGTCACATCTCTTCTCAGAGACAAGCCGCCACCATTCCAACAAGCTTGTTTCCGCTACATTTTACAGTTTCAGCTTATTTCCTTATTGAATAGAAAACCAATTTTATTGTATCTCTGTTATTTTTTGTTAAGCACCTATTAATAATATGTATTCATTTCTTTCTGCTCATAAAATCTGGATCAATGGTATCAGATCGGTCTTCTCCTTGTCGTCTTAATGCATGTCCCCAAAGAGGTCGGAGTACAAAGAGTTGGGTCTCGAGCTTGTTTCTCTTGAGGAAAAAATCTCTTTCATGCCCAAGCGACCTCTCATGGCAGGAGAAAAGAAAGATGGTAGGAAAGGAGATCCTTTCAAACTGTTGATTGAGGAATCCCTCACGCTACAAAGGAACGAGATGATGGATAGTTTTGCGCAAATCCTTCGGTGGCTACCAATAGGCGACGCATCTTCTTCGAGCGGAGGCGCCACCCCCTTCAAGGTACAAATAAACTTCGATGCTCCTATATTTGAAGGTCAAATAGATGCAGATGTTGTAAACAAGTGGTTGAATCTACTAGAAGGGTATTTTTCTGTCCATAATTTTTCGAATAGAGAAAAGATTACTTTTGCGCTCCTCAAAGTCGTTCCCCATGTCAAAGATTGGTGGGAAACTTTCTGTGAGCAAAAGGAAACAAAGGAACCCTTATTATTTATAGCCATAGCCACCTGGGAATCCTTTAGGGATGCTATTAAGAAACAATACTACCATGTCAGAAGTTATGACGACTTGTATACCAAATGGACCACACTGCGGCAAGAAAGAGACCAAGCAGTGCCAGATTTCACAAATATCTTCCATACCTTGTGCACCAAGCTGGGTATCAAAGATTCAGAGAAAAATATGGTGCTCAAGTATCACGGTGCTCTGCATAGATACATCCAGACCGAAATGGAATTTCTAGACATCTCATCCTTGGGTGCGGCCTATCGATATGTCGTCAAAATCGAGTAGAAGCTCAAACAAAAGACGTTGTAATTTGGGCCTGGGAACCCCGCACAAAAAAATCCAGGAAAGGGCGGCCCCAACCCACAGAACTAGGGACAGAGCAAATATGGACAGTATCAGGACAACCAATCCAAGTCACAAGCAAAGATGGACAGTATCAGGACAACCAATCCAAGTCACAAGCAAAGAAGGACACTGGAAAGACAAAGAAAGATACTGGAAAGTGGTGTGACTTCCATAAGAGCCCTTGGCATAACACTGCCGACTGTCGCTCAAAGCAGACATTGGTGGCCAAAGTGAAAGCATCTGAATCAGATGCAAGTTCTGACTCTAATCCAGAACCAGAAAGGGGAAGACGGATCATTAACACGGAACCCAGCGCCACCGTTGCTACCACCAAGCTCCATCCTTGTGAACCAGACAAGCCAGAAGAAGGAGAGTGCCTCTTCCATTCACATATGTGGGTAAAAGGCACTCTGTTGCACTTCATCGTTGATACCAATAGCCAGAAGAACCTCATCTCAGCAGAGTCATCAAGCGGCTGGCCCTGTCGACAACGCGGCACCCACAACCCTATACCATTGGATGGCTCAGCCAAGGAAGCAATCTTCGCGTCAGCCAATAGTGTCTACTGTCATACGTCATCAAGACTTTCAAAGATAAGGTATTGTGTGATGTTTCTCCTCTCAAAGTTTGTGATGTTCTTTTGGGCCAACCTTATTTATGGAAACGTCATGTTGTATATGAGTCTAGGCCTCATCGTGTTATTATTACTTTGAACAGGAAATTGTACAGGATACCCGAGGCAGTCCCACCTAGTGTTATTTCCTTGATCTCTGCTAATAAATGCAGGAAGGTCATCTCTCAGATGGGAAATTTTGTCTTCTTCATGATTCGCTCTCAGAATAAGAGAAATATCACAGCCACATCCAGGGTCTCTGTGGTCGACCTCTCCACACAGCCAAAGCAAGTAGATAAGATCGTGGAAGAATACTCAGATATCTTCTCCCCACCTACCGGGGTACCTCTACACTGTCAGGTCAAGCACCCCATTGATATGACCCCCGGTGCACCACTGTCCAATGGGCTAGTCTATTGTCACTCTCTATTAGAGAATGAGGATATCAAGTGACATATCCTAGAACTTCTCCACAAGGGGCACATCCGTCCCAACTCATCATCTTGCGGGAGCCCAATAGTGATGGTACAAAAGAAAGATGGAACCTAGCGACTCTCCATTGATTACCAGGCTCTAAATAAAATCACAGTCAGAAACCGGTTGTTGATTCCCTGAATCGATGACCTCCTTGATCAACTCACGGGGGGAAAATGCTTCAGTAAGATTGATCTGAAGTCTGGCTACCACTAGGTCCCGATAGAATAGACAGATGTATGGAAGATCACCTTCAAGTCAAAGGAAGGCCTTTTTGAATGGTTGGTCATGCCCTTTAGTTTGACAAATGCTCCAGCCACTTTCATGAGGATGATGGACGATATCCCGTGACCATTCACCAATATTTTTGTAGTGGTGTATCTGGATGACATTCTCATTTACAACAAGACTTGGGCCGAACACTTGCAGCATATTCAGCAGTTTCTGCACACCCTGCGGTAGCACAAGCTATACGCCAACTTGGAAAAATGCTCCTTTGGCATGGACAAGGTCCATTACCAGCCAATATCCAAGTCATCCGTGACTTGCCAACCCCAACCACACTCACTGAGCTTTGGAGCTTCTTGGGCCTTTCCAATTTCTACCACAGGTTCATATTGGGATTCTCCCATATTACATGGGCCCTCAGCCAAATAACCAGGGGTGGTGGTAAGGCGGAATTTGCATGGGGCCGGTCCCAACAACAAGTGTTCGATGATTTGAAGTGACACTTGTGCTCAGCCACAGTACTTTCACTACCAGACCTGCAACATCCCTTTGAGATCAAGACAGATGCTTCAGACTATGCTGTGGACATTGTTCTCACTCAGCACAACCACCATGTGGCCTATCATAGTGAGACATTATCAGATGTTGTCTGTAAGTACCCTACTTACAACAAAGAAATGTACTCCATTGTGAAAGCATGTCGCCAATGGAGACATTACATTCTTGGGAAGGAGACAACCATCCACATTGATCATAAGCCACTACAGTTCATGTAGACACAAGGAAAATTACAGAATGATCGCCATCAAGAGTGGTCCACATACTTGCAGCAATTCCACCTCAACATCATGTATAAAACAGAAAGCACCAATCGCGTCGTTGATTGCCTCATTAGATTGCAAGTCGCAACACTCACCACGGTGTTAAACTCTTGCGGCCATGAGACCTCTGGATGGCCTCAACTCTATGAGACAGACCCAGACTTTGCCACCACCCACCAAATGTTGGGCGCAAACGCAGTTGTCGATAATTTCCATCTTAAGGATGGGTTGTTGTGTCATCTAGGCCATATCTGTGTTCCATCAAGAGAGCGAGCGAAGATGATCTGGGAAGCCCACTATAGTTGGGTGGAAGGACACTTTGGCATCGAAAAGACAATGGCAATGCTACAAAAACATTTCTATTGGTCGAAACTTCGATAGGAAGTCAGCAAGTATATCAGGTCCTACACTGCCTACATTATTTCCAAACCGACCACTAAGAAGCAGGGCCTGTACACCCCTCTTCCTGCTCCTGACAGGCCATGGGAATCCATCTCAATGGACTACATGTCGGGCCTCCCATCCACCAAGCAGGGAAATGATTGTGTTTTTGTGGTTGTTGATCGTTTTTCTAAGATGGCGGTTCTGGTTGCCTGCAAGAAGAACATCACAGTAGAGGCTACTACCAATCTCTTCTTTGAACGAGTCTGAGTACATTTTGGAATCCCACAAACCATTGTCTAAGATCGGGACAGTCGATTTCTCAACACATTCTGGTCGAGCCTCTGGTCACTGTTGGACACCAAGATCACCAAATCCACGGCCTTCCACCCCCAGATAGATGGCCAAACCGAGGTCGTAAATCAAATGATTGTGCATATCCTTCACATGTATAATTCAAAGCACCCTCACATATGGGATGAGAGACTTCCCTATGTCCAGCATAGCTACAACTTAGCCATGCATAGCTCAACTGGCCACAACTCCTTTCATATGGGGTTGGGATTCCAGCCATTGGGTCCCATAGATGTTGCACTTCTCCTTGCGGTCACCTCGACCGACTCATCTCCTGCTCCAAATGAAGCTAACAAAGCCACCCAGTTCATTGAGTGGATCCATCACATCCGCCAACAGGTTCAGGATATCCTACAGAAGTCAAATAACAAGTACAAGCAGCGCCATGATCAACATCGAGTGCCACATAAGTTTTAGGTGGGCGACAAAGTTTGGTTGCACTTGTAGAAAAAACACCTTACAGGACCCCATTGGAAGCTTCGCCCACTCCATTATGGGTCGTACACCATCACCAAGGCCATGGAGGATAATTATTTTGAGCTCAACATTCCTTCTTTCCTTGGCCTACACCCAGTGTTCAATGTGGATCTCCTTCGCCCTTATTTCCCACCATTAGTGGACACCTCATAAGTAGCAGAACAACTGACACCAATAGAGCTCAACCCCGACTGCATACAACATGCATCTGATGATCAGATTGTGGACACACAGATCAAGGGCAATTGACATCAAAGGATCCAGCTTTATTGAGTCTTCAAAGCAGGGTAGCTCCTGCACCAAGGCAAGTGGCTCACCCAGGGCCAAATTCAACAGAAATTTCCTCATCTGATGGGGGAACTCAACGCAATGGAGATTATTGTTTCCTAAGGAGGGAGGATTAATCCAGGTGGATATCGGTGGCCACCCACCTTTTCCAACTGGCTCAAAACATTTTTTTGGCAATTTTGGTAATTTACTATTTTTAGTAGTTTTTCACTTTCGGAGCCGTTTTGAGGCCCTAAATGGTGTTTTTTGGGAAAACGATGCACAATATTAAAGTTTCTTCGATATTTCCCCCAAAATGAATCTCCTCGACGATACCTTTCCAATGGGATATCACACGCCTAAAACGGAGATCGTATGCAAAAGTTACAACCCCGGAAAGTTGATGTACTAACTTACTCAAACGGGGCCCACATGACTTTTGGCGCTTCATCTTCTAGGGTTAGGTTTTTGGATGTCTAGGGTTTTGGGCATTCCTATTTATTGTAAAAAGACCTTCAGAGCCTCATTGTAATCATCTTCTTGTGAATGAGCACAGTCGTCACATCTCTTCTCATAGATAAGCCGCCACCATTCCAGCAAGCTTGTTTCCGCTACATTTTACAATTTCAGCTTATTTCCTTATTGAATAGAAAACCAATTTTATTGTATCTCTGTTATTTTGTGTTAAACACCTGTTAATAATTTGTAGTCATTTCGTTATGCTCATAAAATCCGGATCAATTTACAATGACAAACATAAGGCAAGACAAGTGGCTGAGTGCATTTAAGCCAAAGAGACTAGTATTAACATCCCCAAGCCCACAAGTATCATCACACATTTCATTCACTTTAGAGGAGCAAGTTAATAAATGCAATGGATTTTATTTGGATAATAGAGGTGGGATCATTCTAGAAGTTGTTATGGTTTGTCTCATTTAGAATTGTGTTAGGCATAGGGAGGTCTGAGGTCTCCACAGTCCATCCAATTTGTGTCAAACTAGGGCTCCCCATCATTCTACTAGAACTTTCTCTGTGCAATCAATTTGGGTTTGTGCTATCAACTTGGATCCATTGGAGTGATATGCATTATATGTTTAGATTAGTCTTGCTTCAAGTGTACCCCTCAACAAATTTGGAAGATTTAGAATATGGTTGAGCATAGCCACCTCAATTACTCTGTTTTGTGTGAAGTTTTGAATTTGTGTCGAGTTTTGAAGGAGCGATAGGCTTTTGGATGATAACCAAGAAGTCATCTCCTATTTAAGAAATAAAGTAGCAAAACAAGAAAAAACACATAATTCTGAACTCACTGAGTTAAGAAAAATTATAGCCTAGTAGCAAAACTCAATTGAGAAGCTTGACTTTGAGTGTGGCATGTTTTACCAATTTAGTCATGTGCCTGGCACAAAACTCTCAATTTGTGACATCACATCCAATGATGTGAATTAGGTATGCCTAAACTTTTGCAAAAGAAAAAGAAACATTACAACAAGCTCCATCTAGAAATCAAAATCAAACTTATAAACTAAGCGTTGAAGCTACAAGTGAAGGTTAAGTAAGAAACTCATAATGAACATTTTTTTTAATTTTAGATTTAACTATATCATGCAAGACAGTTTTGATTCTAAATTAATTTCATAAAATCTATACGGATAAATTTTTATGCTATATTTTTGTGAAATTTGTAACAATTTAATGTACAAAACTACTAGAACTTTATTTTGCTATCATACCTCGGTTGGTATGCCAGTGAAGATAGCTATTAGATGGTAAAGATTGGCCGTGGTATACATGCATAAGATAACTACCAGCAATCACAAATGTTAGGTATGGTCAAACGCTAAAACCAATTAGGTAAATTGCAGGTATGACCCATTTTAGAAAAAATGTAAATTAGGTGGAGAAAAATGATATTATAGTTGGAATTATCACCATCATGGGCATATATTAGATTTGTCTTTCATGCATGAAGGTGACTTATTTTACATCAATAAGCATCTGGTTACATCGTATTTTAAAAAGTAGATTAACTACTCATTTTACATCAATAAGCATCTGGTTACATAGTATTTTAAAGAGTAGATTAACGGGAGACCAAACAGATTAGTTTTTTAGGAGAAAAAAATGAGTCTGAATTCGGTCAGATTTTTAAGGTAGATTGAGTTTTTTATGGATTAAAGTTTCGTGAATTTTAAAATTTTACCTTAGAAATTTTGTCCATTTTAAATCAACCCAAATACTCAAAAAATCAACTAGATTTCTGAATTGATCAAAAATTAAACCTGGTTGAAAGGTAATTCAGAGAAAAGATTGTTCCCAAGTTAACCCACTCTGTATTTTAATACCGTGTTCTTAATATGTTGCTACTCTGTACTTAGTGTTTTAATACTATGTTCTTATTATGTTGATAATATACTTAATATTCTGTACGACGGGTTTTTCCTTAGAGTTAAAGTTATTTAAATTTGACGGTGCAGAATCCAGTATACAGAGAATCCAATAATAGCATTGATGCTTATTGACGCCCTCAATGGTACTGCCATTGGTGAAAATGAGGAACTCCGTATCAGTAGTATTGTGCCATCGGTTAAAGACGTAGGGTCGAATGCTCAGATCTATCAGGAGTATGGCCATCGGTTAAAGACGTAGGGTAGAATGCTCAGATCGAGTTGGAAGAGGAGTCTACATCAGATAAACTCACTGAGGTAAGCAAGAATTTTTACAAATTGGTGTAAAAATGGTAGATTGCTTCGAAAGCTAAGTCGTACAGGATCGATGAGGTAGGGC